>JANRGW010012502.1:978-23907 GCA_024733675.1 Psilopsiagon aymara | reverse complement strand
CTCAGCACCCTCACAGGGAAGAGCTTCTGCCTCAGAGCTCATCTCAATCTCCCCTCTGGCAGGTTAAAGCCATTCCCATGTCCTGTCCCTACAGGACCTTGGCCAAAGTCCCTCTCCAGGTTTCCTGTAGCTCCTTTAGGCACTGGGGCTGCTCTAAGTTCTCCCCTTAAGGAGCCTTCTCTTCTCCAGGCTGACCCACCCCAGCTCTCTCAGCATCTCTGTGGCCTCCTCTGGACTCACTAAATCCCTGGACTAGAGGCAAGAGAGGGATCAATGCAGGCAGATAAAGGTGTTTCCTAATGGGAAGGAGATCCTGTTTCTACCTCTGCTTACTCATAAATGACCTGGCACTTCACTACCTTTGTGCTTTAGAACTCCTCTATCCCTCACCTAGACCTGCTGCCTGGCAACATCCCCACACTGAGATCAGGCTCCAGCTCCCACCAGGAAGCAGGGAAGTGGGAGCTCTGGTTTTGCTCACTCTGGTCCTTGGCACTTCCTGAGAGGAGATTCTCTGCTGCCCCTCACAGATGCAGTTTCTCCTCAGCCTGCAAACCACGCGGGCTCTCCAGAGCTGACCATGGCGTGGAGGGGCACAATTAAAACACAGCGCAGAGTACAGGAAAAGGAGATAAATGTATCACAGGATAAAATGACCACAGGACAGACAGTGCTGCACGAGTGGGGATGCCATCAGCTGCAGCCCGGTTCTTGCCACAGCTGGACTGCCAGCTCAGCAGCAGACACCTAACTGGCCGAGCCACCGCAGCCCTGCCTGGAAAGCTGCCTGAAGCGATTTTCTGCCCTGTTTAATAAATGGCTTCAGAGTCATTAAAGGGAAGAATAAAGTAACACAAAAAGCTGGTGCCTCTCCCCAGCACATCCTCAGCCACAGTGGGCCGTGGTTTATGCCTGAGCAATGCAACTGTCCTTTAGTACTGGAACAAGTGTCAGGAATTTCCTTCAGCTGAACTGCAACAAAACCCTTTCATCTTCCTGCCAATGCCTTCCCCAGGCTCAGATCTCAAAGCACTTCAAGCAGGGATCCAATACACACTCCAAATGGCCATAAACAAGTATTCCTCCATTTGCTATAGCTACAAACACTTCCCATCCTACCCCTTTGAACAAGACAGGGAGCATCTGTGAGTGGTCTGAGGAGCCCAGGAAGTCACCTCACTCCCACCTTAGGCAGTGGTAAAGTCCTGTAAATGGAGCTCTCAAGCAGATTCTGACCCCACTTTGTGAGCTCCATCCTGCTCACGCAGTCAGGCATCTAAGCTCGACTTCAATTCTGACTGGAGGAGGTGGAGAAATAACCCTTCAAGCTATTGGCTTGTTAGTCTGGTATCAGCTCAGCCTCCACTTGTTTTCTATTCAACTTTGATCATGGGCCTGGCCTTTCTTCCCATCCCTTTGTTTCCAGCCCTTCAGCAGTCAATCCTTTCTTGAAATCTTATTCATCTCCTCCAGGGTGAGAGCAGCCTTTTACCTCCAGCCATTATGTAGGAGTTTTTCTGATACCAATTTCAAACCAAGGGTAATTACCTACAGAGCTGACAGAATTTCATCTAGAAGGAAGTGAGCTGAAGCACCAAAAACCAAACAGCAAGTCAGCTCACGTCATCCCCAGGATGTAAACTGGCACAGCAGCAGCAGCACTGCCCTAGGCCAGGGGCCAGGCCTGTTACTTTGCTAGAACACCACTCACAGGAAGAGCATCTGGAGCAAATATATTCACTCAAGCAAAACTGGGATTTTAGGACACCCTGCTCTGCTCCAAGTGATCTGTGTCCAGATCATCACTACTGGAAGCACCAGGCACACAGCTCTGACAGTGCAGTGCTCAGCCTCCTGCTCCAAGCGCACACTTCAGATTCCAGGCTGAAGAAACCTCTTCTTTCTGCACAAGAACACATTAACACCTACAGCTGACACTTCTGTTACGGTTTTACATTTACTCTGTGTGTACTGTCTTAACAGGGGGCACTATGCTGCTCTGATGTGATGCTCAGCGCAGGTCAACCTCTCCTCTGCCCTCCAGAGCTGCAATTTTGCTGGTAGTGAGTCAACATCCTGCCAGCTGCCATACTGAGAACACAGGAGCACCAAGAACCCCTCTCCGTGCAATCCTGCCTCTTGCCCAAGAGCGCTTCCTCCTGCCTGGGCACCATGTCCCAGGAAGCCAGCGAGACCCAGGGTGACAGATCACCCGAGATCCCCACGCTTCCTGCCTGCAGCCCAGGGGCGCTCCCATCAGCAGCACAGTCCAACCCTAAGCCAAGTTCTTACCGTCTTGAGGACTTATGCTTGCTGCTCTCGTCCTTGTCGCGATGCCGGCGCTCCCGGTGCCGGTCCTCTCGCTCCCTGCTGCGGTCTCGGCTCCGGCGGTAGTCACGCTCAAAGTCGTAGCTACGCTCCCGGCTGTAGTAGCGGTACCGCTCGTCGTCACTTGGGAAGAGAGGGGAGAAGTGAGGCATGGAACACAGCCCTTGTGCAGCTGAGCATCAGGAGTCGTGTCCACAGCACTGCAGAGCCCCATCCTCACCAGCAATCATCACTGCTCACTCCTGTCACCTCAGTCCATCAAGAGGCTGAGGGGTTTGTGATGCTCCTGATTAAACCCGTGACAACAATCTGCTGCTGCTGATCGAATCCAAGCTGCAACCCAAGCACTGTCTCTAACCACAGTGAAGTAACGCTCTCCATCTGCCTATTACACAGCTCTTAAGCCCCAACAATGACTATCATCGCAGCTTTCTCCCAGCCTCTCAAGCCAAAGGGTTTACAAAATCTCCTCTCTGGATTTGCCAAGAGGGTACCTCAGCAGCACATGGCCCATCCCTCGGGCATTCTGCCCTCACAATCCTTCTGGAATATGCCAAGACCTCCAGCTACCTTGTTCCAAACCAACAGCAAGATGCTCTTTTGCCATCCTTCCTCCTCTGGTGCTGGATTCACCTCACAACACTGCTGTCCCAGATAACCTGTAGCTCTTTTGTGCCAGTTAGTCTAAGGGACTATTTTCTTCCCCATGAGTTCAAAATCCCCAATTGTGAGTATAGCTGACATGGTATTTCTGCCTGCATCTGCTCAAGGCACCTCACTCATTCAATCCATGGACACAAGGGGCATGATGTGCCCTAAACTCAGGTACATCCCTTACTACACCACAACAGTCCCTGTTCAGCTCCTGAAAGCCGAAATCTAAAGGGTTAAGCCCCACTACAGGAAGCAACGCTCAGAGTCTGAGAGAAAGGAAGTCTGAAACGTTGTCTTAATGCTCCTGGAAACAAAGAAGTTCCACTATCATCATCCAAGAGTGCTCCAAAGGACACTGCCAGGACGGCTGCGCGCCCTGCCCTGGCAGACACGAGCTGAGAGGTCAGTGTGCTGGAAACCACCCAGCAATGCTAACAACGTGCCCAGGGGTACTCATCACAGGGGGAGCCTGTGCAGGAAGTGTGGGGCTCTGAGCAATTCAAACTGCAGCAGGTCTGCCTTCTGTCCTGTTCTCCCCCTTCCACCTGCAGCACCCACAAGCTTGTGAGTTAAAACAAAAAGGTTGTCCTATTTGCTCACCCCTGGGCCAAGAAGCTCCAGGCAGGCAGCACCCCTCTGCTAGGAATGCACATTCTGATCATGTTTTGAATGACTACAGGTACTTCTGAGCCTGAAGCCTGAGAAATACTGATGCTGCCTGTGACAGAACAGGAAAGTGATGGGTTTAGAAAGCATCCTTGCAGGGTACCCTTCACTTTAGCTTCTCCAGATCAACACTGAGAGGCTGAAAGCCAACCAGGATGGCTGTCTCCAGCACTGCTTGCAGAAAGGCCTGGGTAAGCATTTAGGTTTCATGTCTCATTCCTAGGGAATGGCACTCCTTGCCCTGAAAGCCTCTGTAGCAGAGCCCAGCAAAGCCTGGCTGCCTTGTCCTTTCATTGACAGGTACACTTAGAAGACAAGAAGCAGCAGCTTCTATGGCCGATGGTTCACACTGAGCTGTGAAATACCCAGTGCACAGAGAAGGGCCATTTCATTTACTGGCCTCACATTACAGGTGGGGGAGCAAGTGTAACTGGTTCTGCTGGATTCAAACACAACAGTCACAGGAAATCAGCCAGGGACACTGGCTCCCAGTTTGTCCTGTGGTTATTGATCCAACGCATCTCTTCCCAAGCTAAACTGCTACAACTATAACCGCACTCCTTGACCAAGCACCGTGTGCTCCAGGGCAAGGCCAGAGCTCCCTGCTGGGACCTGTGAGGAGAAGCTGCTGGATTACAGCACTCACTTGTTGTATTCACTCGTGGTCGGGGTACGGTCCCGGTCTCTCTCCCGTTCCCGTTCCCTTTCCCGTTCCCGTTCCCTCTCACGCCTTGAGCCTGAGTATTCCCAATGGCTGCTGCTGGAACTGCTCGTGCTCTTGTCCACCGTCGTCACCCAGGGTGTGTGGGATGTGGAGATGGGTGGGTAGCTGATGAAACCTGAATCTGCAGCGAGAGAGCAGAATCCTTATTCCAGCATCCTCCCTATCCCTCCCATTCCAGAGACACCCTCTGCAGATACAGCTGAATCCAAGAGGCAACAACAACCCAGCTCCCTCTTGTCCTCAGCTCCCCCTTTTGACTTCCAGCAGTTTGCTCAGGATGTGTGAACACCCATTCCCTGAGGAAGATACAAGCAAGACCTGCAAAACCTCCTCAGCCCCTTACCCTGCACGTTCCTGCAAGGGCTGTGCACTCCCCTAGCTCCTGCCCAACACAAGGCCTGCTACAGAGGACACACTATAAGGTCTCCATGAAGAAGAGCTTTAATTCAGCCCTCCCAGACATCCTGGCTGGGGGGCAGAGGTACCTCTCGATGCTGAGACAGCTAATTCTGTCACCCTCAGCTCTTGGCCATCCTTGCAAGGCCCCAGTTCCCACCAGGCACCTTCTCGCCTGAGGGGGCACCTGGGGAGGGCTGGGACACCATCTGCTAATGAAGGATGAGGCCTGATGAGCCCAGAGCCACCAGCACGTGTGCAAAGGAGACAGTCTGGTGCTGCCTGTGACTCCTCAGCACAGTGAGGAGGTGCTGCTCCAAGCGGTGGTCACTAAGGGAGTGGGAGAGAGCATAGGCATTCCCCACAGGGCTGCAGAGGTGGAAATCCGCTGGAATGCTGGCACTGCCTCATTACAAAAGGTGACAGATGCCTGCCTGTGCCTGCAGGCAAGGAAGAGGATACTGAGGAGGAGGAGGGCATTCAAAGCTCAGAGGAGATGCAAAGCTGATGGCTGTGCTTTCCATGAGGGAAGAGGCAGAGAGCATGAGCAAGCACCTGTGCAAACAAGCACAAGGGCACATTGCTGAGGCACAAGGGGAAGCTCCTCTGTTTTATCTACAGTCAAGAGTGATCTGAGGCTCAGCACTCAACCACAAAACTGCATTCAGCATTGCTGCAGAACATGCAGCTTTCCAAACACTTCATGCTGTGGTCACACTCAAGGTGTGTTTCTGGTGAGTGAGATAGTTTGGGGCACAAGCAAGACCCTGAGCTTAAAGCATCCGCAATGCCCACCAGCTTAAGAAAAGCCTGAACTACCAAACACCAGAGAACAGAGGTATTCTCAGTGCTCACCTGCAGAGTTGTAGCCAAATGGAGGTGGCTGCCTGTTGTTGTAGCTGGCTGGCTGGCTTTGGAGAGAGAAAAGGATGTGAGTAATTAACACCAGTGACCCATGGCAGGTAAGTCTGTGCTGCAAGTTTACCCCATGTTTTCCTGAAGGCCTATGGGACACCCTCACGGGAAACCCACGGTGTCACTTTGCACTGCAACCATTAGAAACACAGAGGTGCAGTTGCTTTGCCATGGCTTCTAACTCAACTGCTTGCCCTGCTTTACCCACCCTGTGTCAATCAGGCAGCCCTCTGGGAAATACCAGTGCTTACAAAGTACCTGAGGGATCTTCCCACCGGGAAAACATCTGCCAGCTACTCTGCACTAGACCTAAGCTCACACCTAGATTTTATTGACTCCTTCCCACGTCACGAGCATGACAAATGAAGGTGAACGCACAGAGGATTCCCTACGGACTCTGCTCTCACCCCTGCCCCCATCCAAGACCCGACTGAGAACTCCCCGGCCTGATTTTAGACCTGCCCACCTCCCTTTCTCCCTACGGAGGGTGCCCATGGCTCAGCCCAGGTGTGGTCTTACCCATCCAAGGTCGGGATGAGGAGAGCTGGTGGTGGTGCCAGAGGCGGCGGGAACAACCCTAGACAGAGAAGCAGAAGTCACCACAGAGATCTCACAGCTTGCCATGAGAAAAAGGCCTCATTGCCAGTTACAGTTAAAAGCAGTTTAAAGCATCATTTTACTCTAAACAAGGCTGTTTGAAGTGGAATAATTTTCCTTCAGGGTTGTACCTCCTACCAAAATTAAAACCCTACAGCTATGTTGGGTCTTGTGTGGGCATGGAGAAGAAAGTAAAAGAAGAACTACCCTCTGTTTTGGCTTACTCATCTTACGCATAAGATTCGTGAAGGAGTAAAGATGAACCCTGACAGTCCTGTGGAAGACAGAGAACTTCTGGTTCTTGGGATGGAGACACTGCATCTACAGCATAAGTTTTATTGCTCCATTGGTTAAAATGAGTAGCTCTGTCCCTCACACAGCATGTAACAGAGTTCAGCTGGGTTGGGTTGGTTTTGAAGAAAGGCGATTTTCTGAACACATACACACTTAGAAACCCTGAGAAGACAGAGCCCCAGTGATGCAGAGCTGTCTGCAAGGCCTGTCACTTTAAAAAGAGGGCCAATGTCACACACTTGAAGAGTCGTTCATCACAAGGCAGTATCTTTGAGAAAGCACCAGTAAGCAGAAGCTTCTGAAGGCCACTTCCAGAAGTGGCATAAACCTTGGAAGCCAAAGCCCTCAACCTTGCCCAGTCTGGAAGTGAGAAGCACAAGCTGACTGCTCCTAAACTTCTAAAACTTATTCCTGTCACTATAGGCAACCATCATTTCTATAGGCAGCCACCAAAGAGGGCAAGAACCCATTGGTTGGCTTTGCATAAGAATTCCTCTGTTTATTATTAAACAAGAAAAGAAGAGGAAATTGTACTGATACAAAGGACAGGAGCCATCTACTGACTGCTCTCGATGAAGCCAGAAGCTCCAGGTTCTTTTTCAAGTCAATGGAGCCTGAGCCAGCACTGTCAATGAAAACCATGTCAATGAAATTCATCACCTCTCACTGTAAACACTAAAATGGGTCAGGAGAACCCTTTTCTGCAAGGGTCTCACTGCAAAAAAGAAGTGACCTCTAGCCCAGCTAGCTGGAAACAAGTTGGGGGATGTCTCACTCTTAGATGCTTCATTTTTCCCCCTCCTTTTCCCAAGATCTTCTGATAAAATGCAATGCCTAAAGCACTTCCAACCCATCTGCTCACCAAGCATAAGCACTTCAAAGTGCTCCTGTTAGAACACCAAATTCTAATGGAGGTGGATCATCCCCATTACCATAATTAGCAGGTATCCTCCCTCAACTCCCTTTCCAAGCCCTTACCTCAAGTGTAAGTTCCCTGCCACAGCCTGGTCATTCTGTCCACCTCACCCCTCCCAAACAACTTTAATCTAAATGCACTTGACTAGCAACATCTAGACCAGTTTGCATTCAGTTTCACTACAATATAGCTCCTCTAAATCCACTCTCACTATGAGCAGGTTTCTTCTAGCACAGCAATGAAAACCAGCTCTGCAATGTTACTTTACATTGAGAAGAGTCTGGAAAGTGATGTTTTAGCAAACAGGAATTCTGAGGGACAGCCCAGCCAGTGTAGGTTTTCCATATTTCCATTTGGGAAGCTCAGGGCAGAACATGAATACAAAAGCATGGACACAAAAGCTGTGAATCAAGTCCAACATGTCTGACACACAGTGAGGACAAGCACAGCAGGTCCAAAGCGCTTTGGGTGCAGACCTTTTGCAGATACATGAATCAAGTAAGAGGGGAGATTGAGATGAGCTCTTAGGCAAAAGCTCTTCCCTGTGAGGGTGCTGAGGCGCTGGCACAGGGTGCCCAGAGAAGCTGTGGCTGCCCCATCCCTGGCAGTGCTCAAGGCCAGATTGGATGCGGCTTGGAGCAACCTGCTCCAGTGGAAGGTGTCGCTGCCCGTGGCAGGGGGTTGGAAGTGGATGAGCTTTTAAGTCCCTTCCAGCCCACACTATTCTCTGGTTTTATGGTAAGTACACAGTACACCAAGGCAGTGGCCTGACAGCATATACAACAGCCACCATCAGCCTTGGATTTTCAGATCTACGGCATCTGCTCAGAACCATCACTCCAAAGGTGTGGCACATGAACAACTAAATTTGTTTTCCTGGAATCAGGCAAAACTTCCAGCAGAAAGAAGCTACAGCCAGAGGAAACTCAGTTTTACAGCAGCTCTGAATGAGTGGGGACCTTCACTTATGCGCAAGATTGGCTGTTAAATTTCGTTATTAGTATTCACCACGTCTACTGCACAGCAGGGAGCAAAGGCTTTGATGGAAATCACATTTATTCTGCTCAGTCTCACACTCCAAATTCCTCCACAAAAGTACCAATCTCTCACTCAAACTTTTGCTGTGCAAATGTCGTAACAAGAACTAAACCATTTCAGATCTCAGTAAGTGGCTTCAGTGCCATCTGAAGTTCTCCACTGCACTTTCTAGATTGGTCTTCAGGGACACACTCAGCAAGTGATAAGAAGTCCTACAGATCATTGTTTAGTTACAGAATATAAGATAAGCTGCTCAAGTTCAATTCTGCACTGGAGTTTATTAGCCTTAAACTAACTCTGCTCTAAAATGAGTGCTGGTGGCATCCTAGCTTGTGTTTCTTAATCTAATGCTCAGATAGAGCCATCTGGGTGCTCAATATCACTGCTGTTACCAAGAGCAAACGAGCACCTACCTGGAATAGGCCCGGGCGGTGGAAGACCTATGGGAATAAAGAAGCAGAGCCAGTGAGAACAGCAGGTAAAGCATGTCATCCTTAAAAGCACTCTTTGGAATAAATTTCACATATCTGGCCAAACAGACCAGCAGAAAAAATGGTGCTATTAGGCAGTAATTGGCCACGAGCTGCCACTTTTTAAGTATTTAAGGGCAAATGTTAAGATAGGCTGATAGAGACACTGAACAAAGACTGGCCAGGTCTAAGGATCTGTTACTTGACTGCTCAACTGTCCTACAGCATTTAACAATTAACCCTTTGCTTTGCTCCAAGCCTGGGATGTCCTAACTCACGGCCTCAGACTGCCATATGCTGCTGTGTGAACACATACCTGGAGGATGCAGGGGAGGTGGAACAGAAGTAACTGGTGGAGGAGGGTGGAGGAAGTGTGGTGGAGGTGGCCCAGCCAGTGGAGGAGGCGGTGGGCCTGCTGGTGGTGCAAACGGCTGCTGCTGAGGTGGCTGTTGGGGCTGTGATGGCTGCTGGGGCTGCTGGGGGGGTTGTGGCTTACTCCCGTGGTCTCCAAGCACCTGAGAAGGCAGCGGAATGAGAAGAGAGCATTTAATCTTGCTCCCAGGTAGGACCTTGCTGTGCTGGCACAAAGAGAGTGTATCACCAAAACCGGCAGCACTGTGATACCTGAGAAGACCAGGCTGTGCTATACCCGGCAGATTACATCTTTGGGGAGGAAGGAAGGCTGATCAAGGCAATCAACATGCTTAGCAAGGGATCTTCTCCTACACAGAACAGCAGAGGCTAGAGTCTAGCTGAATACACAACTGTGCAAAAGAGAGCTGACAGGTATGAATGCCTTTTGTTCCCAAGAACTGCCACTGATACAGGCTTCTGATTGAGAGCTGCCATATTTGAGGATTTTATCCCAATTTATTTGTCCTGAGGGCAGCAAGAACCATAGAATCAGAGAATGGTTTAGGTTAAGCCAAATTCTGCTCTACACTGGAAGTCAATGGAAGCCTGGATTCATATCTGTCTGACAAAAGGTCACATATGGAATGATCAATACACAGATATCAGAATCACCTGGAAATAACAGGTACCAATGCCTGTAAGTGGGAGGAGCAACAACCTTTTCCCAGTAAATTCTCTCTTAGGCAAACTCTTTTTAGAGCCATTGCTGGCAAAATTCAGAGAACTGACTATAAAAAAGATAAACGGACACCCATTGTAAAAACAAAAATCAGGAATCGTGTCTAGACAGAAGTTCCATATGTGGGGCTTTTGGTGAGTTAGGAGTGGCTGGTAGGAGGAAGGTGGTTAATCGAAGAGTTCTCAGTACACGGTCCTCAAATGATATACACAGCATCTTCCTACCTAGAAGCCAACCAGAACATTCTGGTCCTACACTGGACATGCAAGATCAGAACTGAGTCTCATTTTAAACTCCAGGTTTTTATTTCCTATAAAGGACAAGATTCAGTAACACAGGCCTGCCCTAAGTCTGAAGCATGGACTGCACCTAATGATGCTTAGACTAGATGTTACTTCAAAGTCAAAAGAAACACAAGCCCCAAGCAGAAGCTGTCCATTGCAGAACTGGAGATTTCAACCCAACAGTGAAAGGGAGTAATCCATGTAAGAGCCTCCCAGCTATGAATCCCAAGAAATAATCTGGGAGAGCTGATGGGAAAAGGAATTACCATGGGATGGGAAAAGGAATTACTCTGGCATTACCATTCAGATGGGCAGGTGAGTCTTAAAGGACAATCCCTATCTCCTAGTAAGATAAAGCTTTTAATACGGAAGTTAATTCAATCTGCAGAAGGGAATGATGCATGCATATGCCATGATATGGTTCATATACTACCTCCTGCTTCGCAGATGGGAACTGCAACAAGGGAGGTCAGGAACACACAGATATTTGCTCAGTGTTCACCAGAACTGCACTAAAGCCAAGACATTTACCTGGATTGGGTTCTCCTCAGAGGCATGTTTATCACGGCGCCTTCCTTCTACTCTCCTGATTGTGCCAGCCTGGCCACCGATCACATCAATCGTCCCACCCAGCTTCCTGGTACAAAGCAGATGCATCTTTTTAGGCTCAAAGGCATTAGAAGGAGCAATTTTCCCTACTGTTGGACAGATTCACCTCCTACATTCTTGTCCACCATGGAAAAATGTGCAGAAGGAGCATTCAAATTGGACAAGTCCTTGTTCACTCTTAGGGGAAGAACATTTTTGTAGGAGCTCAGTAAGGTCATCACAAGTAAAGGTTTGTTAGAGAGAGAAGCACCTGCACATTAAGTTTAAATACCCTCCATCCTATATTTATGCAACAATTGATTTGTCCAAGTACAGCCTTAAGGCATTTTCCTGCAGTCAGGATACAAAAAATATCAGCACTCTTCCAAGTTAGATAGCAGAATTTTCTGTATCACTAGGAAATACAGCCAAAGTGGATATAAAAATGCTGGTTAGTTGGAGAGAGAGAGTTTTCTCACTGAAATCTGCTCACTTTGAGGGAAAAACCCCAAACCAAACAACTCACTGCTAAGCCCATGGTTCTGATTCTGCTGTAGTTTATAAAGATACTTGACTTGATCTGGACCAAAAGCTCCTCCACAGGAGCAGAATCTTTTAAAACCAGACTGCAAGTTAAAATGACAGAAACTCTGTACAGTTACAAGAGCAACAGCTTGTTCTGCAGTGGTCTTTTCCAAACCCTCATGATATATACGTAACAGCCATAAAGAAATCTAACTGATTTTACGGGACTGTGAAGAGGGAAGAAATGCCAAAGTGCTTAGATTCAGAGACTAAGTACAGATTTAAAGCTTATACTTGAAACACAGAGTTGCTTCTCTTCTCAGTCAAACTGGGACGTTGGAATACAAAATCATTTCTGCCAGACAGGTGTGCAAAAGATGCAATGTGAATGAAGTGATATATGTAATGAAAATAAAGCAACACCCAGATCTTAAAGCTTTGCCTCTTCTGGTTTCACACAGCTTTGTTTTAATGAAGCTTTTGATAAAACCCTACCAACCTCACCAGGTCAAAGAGGCTTCTCAGTAGAGGCTGCCAGTCAAGTGACTCAATGGTTTGGTTTGTCCAGCCTTGTGGCTCGTCTCTCTCATTGGACAACATAACTAATCAGTGTGCACCGAGCAGCATAGCACACAGGTTAGAAACCAATAGCTTTTCTCAGCAGCTGCCAAACACGTAATCCACTTCCACTTAAAAAGGCAAAGATTAACATTGTGGGAGTAAGAATAAGCCAAGTAAGCACAAGCAGTAGCAACGTGAGCCCTCAAAGCTGAGTGATTTCCCTTAGCTTTCTGACTCCCAGAGATGTCCCTTCAGATGAGAAACAGGTTTCCCTCCCTGTGCTGCAGTATACTGAGGATATCATCAAGGAAAGTAAACGGGTAGGTAGGAGCTGTACAACCCTCAAGAGAGCACTGCTCAAGACCATAGTTAATGAATGACCACCATAGCTTCCTGTAGAGTTTAAAAGCTTGTTTCAAGCTTGAAGAGATTCAGATATGGCCCAGGTAGATCCCAGCTACCCCTATGAGGAACATAGAGCACGCAGGCTTTGGGTCTGCACCATCTCTTACCTATTAGGAGGAGGCCCAGCCTTCATGCGTCCTCCCACCAGAGCCAAGAAGTCTGTTTTGAATTCTGTTTTGATGATGTTGTTTTCCACTTCTTTTTCTGCATTTCCTGTTCTTCCCTGCTGAACCTATGTAAGGCAATATGTAACACAGGTTTAATGCCCCTACTTTCAACTAAATGTAGCATCAGAGATTAATCTACAGCAAAAGAAAAGGGCTCCCCCAAGGAATAATTATAGGGCTCTTGCCAACAAGCAACCCATTCTGCAGTCAAGGTTGCAGATGTTGCTGTAACCTGGCTCGCTACTCCAGCCTCAGCCTGCTGTCCACTGTCTCCCATTAAAAGTCCAAAAGTTTAATAAGCTCACAGCCCTTGCCATTTAGTCCTTAATTCAAAACCGGAAACAGTAATACTCACTGTATGGAACAGCAAGTATGAACTCCTTGGCTGAAATTCTGATTAACAGCTGCTGGCCACCTGATGGATTCCTGCAAAGGTTGATGGCCAAAGCAGACCCCAAACACAAAAGGCAGCCACACAACTGCAACAAGTAAAACAGCCATGGATGCCCAGCTTCCCTCTCTACGCTTCCCACATCCACATCTGTCTTCCAACCGGACACCCCTATAGCAGGGTAGCCTCAAAGTCAGCTGGAAATTCACTCAAGTCTTGCTCCTGCAGTGGTTCAAACCTGCCAAGTAAATGGAATTGTTTGTTCCATAGAGAAAAGATTTTTAGCAGAGAGATTTCAACTTTAAAGATACATTTTTGTATTTCTCATCAACGAAAAGGAACACAAACCAGTTAAGGTATTTTCTATTCTTACATTCTCATCTCTGTGATTACAATTAAAAGCCCCAGTTTTATTGAAGCCATATGCAGGAGTAACATGTCACCTACCGTGATCTTGTTTTCAGTGCTGATGGGAGGAGCAGGATCCAGTCCAAGCTGAAGCCGTCGCTGCTTTTCACAATATGCTTTCCATGTTTCTTCGTTGAACCCATAATTAAAGTAATCAGAAAGATCAGCACCTGGCAAAGGGAGCAGAGGTTAACACAGGGATTCCAGTAGAGCTACACTGTCAAACTGCCCTTCAACTGCTTAAATTAAGCATTAAGAAAACAGAAATCTTCTAGAGAGCAGAGCTTACTCTCTGCTTCATCCTGTTAGAAAGCCTCTGTGTGCCACAGTGGAGACGACTGCATCTGTCAGTGGGAGGGGGAACACAGCCTGAACAGCAGCAGGAACATTTGGGGGACGGAACACAGCACCTCTATAGGTTATTAACAGCAACACTTGCAACCACTTATCCACCAACTGGATTTTTTTAAGACTGGTTTCTTGCAATTGTCCAAATAGTTGAGTGCTGGGGAGAGCACAGGAATGACGGTTCCACCTACCACTACCAAAATGGGATAGTGCCACAGAACCTTTTTCTTGGTAGACCTAAGTCAACACATCCTGCTCCTGAGTGTCAGTGCCTTTGCTGTTTTGAGAAGAGATTCTGGGACTCACCCATGTCATGACACACAGTTGAAGTGGAAGTTTTTTATGGATACCTCTCAGACTACACAATTACAGAGCAGTCAGGATCCTACCTCTAGCATCCCAACACTGTTATCTTACTCCTTCTAAGATTGTTGTCTTTCCTTGACAGCCCTCTGTGAAATGTGCCAATTCAGCAGGAGCAATTCTGAATAAGAGAGGTGGCCACAAACTGATTGCCAGGAAAACATTGATGCAGAGGAAAAGATATAGCTGCAGCTCCCTCTGTAGTGCACATCTCACAATAAGAAGCATTACAAAGTGTCTCCTAACCCTGCTCAGGTGTCCCTCAAACATCCCCCATATTCCCAGACAGACCAATCCTAAAACAAGTAGCTGTTAGGTAAGGGCTAAGCAAAACACTTTGCCCATGCTGAGCTTGGATCTGTACAGTGAGGTTTATGTTCTAGGCAGGCCACTCTTCCTGTTGTACCACCC
This sequence comes from Psilopsiagon aymara, assembly GCA_024733675.1. NCBI lineage: Eukaryota > Metazoa > Chordata > Aves > Psittaciformes > Psittacidae > Psilopsiagon > Psilopsiagon aymara. The sequence continues at coordinate 9,365 of JANRGW010012502.1, read as the reverse complement.
AAACATGCAAATTGCACCAACACAGACTCAGCAACATGACATTTACATATCTTTTTTATCAGCCTGTATTTCAACCCTGTATCAGTTCTTCCACACTTCTTCCTCTCCTCACTTCAAAGAGATACCAACTTACTGAACAATTAACTATGAAGGATATAAACCTAAAAGGCTGTTGAGTAACAAGCGATTTACCATCAAAAGTAAACTCATAGGCCACACACCTCTGCAGACATCTTCCCTCTATTTGGACTTAACATGGTTTTAAGGCTAACTGCTTTCAGTTTGGTCCACGGATGTCAGCATGACCATTAATGACTTCCTTGCTTCATCTCTGAAGTTCCCATCATTATTTTCCCTCTAACTTACTTTCTTCCTAGCCCCCTTTCTCACTTCACTCTCCATGGGAAATCCCCTGCAGAAGAAACGCTACATTTCCTTTTATGTCTGTAGTAGCTACTAATTGCCACAGAGTGCTTCAGTGCTGGTCTGATACCATGATATGTCAACGCAGTTATTAGCACTGTTTCACACTCTGATGCCTTTCATTTCAGGTAGTCAAGAGATACCAAAACCACACCACAGCCCTATAAAAGCACTACTTAGTTAGCATAGCAGTATTTCTGAATGACAAATAAAGTACAGGGGCTGGTTAGAAGAATTACTTCTGCAAAGGGGCAAGTGGAATTTCAGTTTCAGTTAACATTTTATCATAGCACATTTTAGGAGAGCAGCACAGCAAAAATCTGGACCTCTTCGGTTCCTTCATTTACTTTTGTACCAAATTCAAATGAAAAACAGAAGCTTACTTGTAGCAGACTACAGCTGTCACGCAAGAGTCACTTCTGAGTAGATATCTCCCTAACACTAATCAGGAAGACAAAAGAGACCCTGTACATATTAAAACCCACTGTGCAAAGCACTATTTGTCTGGACACAGTCTAAATAATACTGTCCAGAAGAAGTGGGAACTGCTCCCTCACTTCTATGCACCTAGGGGCAGAATCCATGAAAAATTAGGCAAAAGAAAAATCCTAGCCTTTCATGTCAGAGCAGCAATTCCCTTCCTTTTATTCAACTGTCTGCAGCAGAAGAATTCAACACAGACAGGCAGCTTTCCTATCATGACGTGCTCACTGCGCTTGGCCACCATGAGACAGAATAAGCAGGGTACTGCACGTGAAAAGGAGACCACATATCATCAACAGCCAAATCCTGATTCTACTCAATTGACTTTCAGGCCCAACAAATGTTATCCTATTGCTAGCAGTGCAATGCTTCCTGGAAGTAGGGAATTAATAAAATAGAACATTATAAAAAATAGTTGTTCCCTTTAGGGAAGTTAAATAGAGCAAATAAAACCAATTTTCAGTAGAAGCATGGCTGCTCAGTCAGTAAATGTCACTGACAGCCTTGACAGGCAACAGAGGCTAAGCAACGGCCATTGCTCCAATTTCTTTATTCCCTGGCAGCAATAAATGGACAACAATTACATGTGAAATTCAACAGAGACCACTAAAACTGCAGAAAATATTTACCACAAGAAACTGTGAGGCCCCACCTGGTTTCCTCCATGGTTTGTCTTCAAATGAATCTAAATCCACTTCGATAACAGGCAATCCATTTATGTTCCCTGCAGCATCTAAGTCAATACCTTTGGGCTGCAACTTGGCTTTGGAAAGAGAGAGAAACTGTTACTATTTTTAATGCAATGCCTTTAATCCACTCATTTCTTGAGCAAATTATTCCAGTCAAAAATAAAGCACTACTGTGAATTCATTGCTGGCTTCATAGCATGGAGGTAACCACAAGCAACTCTTTAATAACAATTACTTCAGTCACTTTATAAATAAAGAGCGAGGGTGCAGAGCACTTGCAGCTGAGCAGCAGGGAAATAATTCAAGCCAAATTGGTCCTACAGACAAATGCAGTGAATGAGTAGAGCATGCACCAAATTTATCCCAAATGAAAATAAATTATTTTTCTCTGCAGGCAAAATATTTATTTTTCCCAAGATTTTCTCCTAACAAAAGCCTTTTTCAGGACCAGTCTGAAGTGGATCATGTACTAACTGGAGTCAGCAGAAATCTCTTAGGTACACAATCTTCAACAGGAATTTGTTCTTATTTTCTCAATTAGAAGATAAATCATTTGGATAAAGAAATTAATGGAAGGCAGTATATGAAGCCCATGGAAAGACAGTCTCACATATGAGGAAGGACAGAATCCAAGTCTTGATATACAGTAAACTAGACTGAATGGTGGGGAAGATTTCATCTGCAGGATTACATAGAGCTGATACTGAAGGCCAGAGTCTGTTTCTTTTAGTATCTTACACTGCAAGTAGCTCCATACACTGACCACAGAGGTAAAGTTCTCCAGGCCACTTAGAATGTTTGGCTCCAGTACAATATAGTTCAGAAACATACTGTCTTTCTACTACAAAAGTAATAATCAATGTTGGGTTTTTTTTCCTAGTTTAAATAGAATTCCAATCAGCCTGTTCAGTGATTATATCACTGTAATTAAAGTAATTAAATCATTTCAGTGCCCCCTGCAGCCTCAGACTGTCCCAGAAGTGCTTATCTTTAGGAAAAGCACTTACCATTGCTAATTCAAGTAAAATGCACTAATTCTATACCCTTCCAAACAGAGACCAAGACTTAACAGCTGCTCCAGCTGTCTGCGCCAGGTAAGTGAAATAATGTAAGAAGTGAAGGATAAAAACAAGAGCAATACCTGAAGCAGATGCTCCATAGCCTCTACCCGTTTTCAAGTTTAGATTCATAGGAGTTCCCCTATATGGAAAAGAATCACTACATTGGTATTTGAATGAATTACTTGCTTGTTTCCATACAGAATATATTCAAGCCCTGACAACCTTCAGAAGACACCTGCTTCACTTGGGTTTATTCATGCCTTTAGTACTAACTCTCAACATGTTAAAAGTGAAATTCATTTTCCATGTAAGTTTCTCTAAGCCTACAGAAACCACCAAACATATGAAAATGTAAGAGGATTGTCTTGAACATGAAGGGAAAGGTTTTTTTCTAAGAGTTGCAGTTTCCATTCTGTCCAGGAATGTACTTAGTGTTTAAGTGAACAGCATGGAAATAACAGCTGCACATAGATCACAGAATGAGGAGAGAAAGATAAAAGCAGCAGATTTCAAAAGGGATGTCTGCAAAATCTAGTGAGCTGCTAAGAGATGGAGCACTGCTATTGAGAGCAACCTATCAGGCTGAAATCACTGCTCCAAGAGAAGGAAATTGTCAATAAAGTAGAAAAGTCAGAATATGCTGCAAATCACATGTAAGCCATTTCCCCAAGAGGAAGGCTGCTAGCAGCAAGCAGAAGTGCTGTCCTATTATTTTTATTCAATGCAAGTGAGGTAGAATTTTAAGTCAGTGACATAATTTCCTGGTTCACAAACCCAGCCTCACCATTTCCGAAGCATGAAAAACCAGACAGCTGAAAACCAGTAACTGCACAGCTTATGCAAGTTCTTATTAAGGCAGATTTGGGTTCTTCAACTTTTCACAGAGGAGTTAATTGTAACATCCTACTTTTGATTTTGGTAATTATTCAGTTAATTTTCCAACAGGAGACCCATGAATTAGCATTCCTATTTTACAGCTGTATTCTCCAGCCAGCAGTTGCAGGACAGAGCTGTCCAACAGCTTCTAACCCCATTCTGGTGTCTCAGCAGTTACTCACATATCTTCCAAGAGAAAGATCAGCTCTCATCCCCACTTTTAATCTCAATCAACACACTAGAGTTACCTCAGATCAAACCCCAAGACCATTATCAGCAACACATACATGTATGATGGTGCTCCCGTTTTAATATTGCCAATAGTAACCTTCACGTCATCATCATCACTGTCACTATCGCTGTCATCTTCTTCATCTTCACCACTTGGAAGGGCCTAGTAACAATGAAAGCACACAGCTCACCAAAACACAACAATGATCAATTCCCTGGGACAGTAGGACAAATCTTGTAAAGCCCCTATGATGAAGGTCCCTTAGAAAGAATGATTCTGATATAAAGATATAAATTTCTATTGTACTCTGAGGTTATACAAAGTTGTCTCTGGAGGCAAAAAACAGAGAAAGAGGCAGTGGAAGAGCAAGCCTCTTCCTATCCTTTCAGCTCAGAGCAACCAGAATGCATTTTAAAAAGTCTAAGCCTGAATCAAAACTGATTACCAGCACTCTGGGCTTTCTGTTCCAGCGTTTCCCATATTTACTGACCCTCAAGAAGTCATAGCGAGTATCAAGCTGAAGGTAAAATCATGTTCTGCTTTTCCTGCCAGTGGGCAGCACCTCATCTGTCTCTTCAGTGGGCACAAGCAATACTTAGACGAGGGTTCACTGCCCACTACATAAAGTAGGCTGAGAAGAAAAGCCTGTTGCTGTAGTCAGTATTGGCAACTATCAGTACACTCCTACAGTACAAATGTAATGTACTGGGCAGTATCAGCATCTTTACACTTACATCATTCTATCTATGGGCATTAAGCACAAAAATAACTATGCCTACCATTTGCAGTGGAACACTTACATGTTGTGAGATCTCTCGGTCTTCATTGCTGACAGGCCGGTTCTCCTGAGGAGCATCTTGCAACGGATGAGAAGACTCTGTGTGTCTGGTAAACGTGATAGACAAGAGAAGTGGGTAAGACCAATCCAGAGGTTCACCTACAAACATTTCTACAGCATTTATCCAAGTGACTTTCACAAAATGGCTTTATTCATGTGGTGTGTTTATTCTGCTGGCAGCCAGCTCAACTATATGACAAAAAATTAATCATCCTTGCTTGGCTTTGCGCTTTGTTGAAATGAATCAGTTTAGTGCTTCCCAAAAGCCTGACAAACAGCATGGCTGCCTAGTCAAACATCACTCAGTGGCTAATACAGAAGTAGCAGCTGGAATAGCTTTCAGCTTTGGTTTGGCACAATCATAGAATGGTTTGGATTGGAAAAGACCTTGAAGCTCATCCAGTTCAACCTCCCTGCCATGGGCAGGGACATCCTCCACTAGATCACGTTGTTTCAAGCCCCATCCAACCTGGCCTTGGGAACATAATAAGCAAAACTTCACCCTGTCCTTAATGATGCTAATAGTTGTACATAAATTTACTAAGCAGCAAAGGCATTTGTCCTGTAGAAATTAAGAAAAAAGTGGTTTTAGTGTTCTACAAATAGCTTACACTAATGAGTAGTTACATTTCAAAGAAGAGAGGTAATTGTCCACCCAATCTTCCCACTCATTACAAATTAGTCCTAATGCAACAATGGTCAGGTAGAGATTTACCTCCAATTAAAGTCTGTATAAATGTTAACACTGTTTATTGCACTAGCCAAGCAAGAAAGTCAAACTGGTATTCCAGAAACGAGTATGCCATGTTACAACACTGAAACACAAAGAGAGATCATTTTTCTCTAATGTCGTAAGTAAAACCTAGCAGAACTTCAAAATAATTCCAGCTTTTCCAAAGAGACCATCAGAACTGCCCATGCCCAGGAAACCCAGCTCCCCACCAGCATTTTTTGGAGACGCTGCTATTGATTTAAAACCCCATGTCACCTGCTAAACATAGAGAAGATCATCTTCTAAAAGAAATGTATGTAACTCCTAACAGAATCCCAACAGTGTTCAGATGAAAGCCATTTCAGAGGTGGCAGGAAAGGAGACACCAAACAAGCAGAAAGATCACACTAGTGCATCTCAGAAAGCAGTTACTGAGCATAAAAAGAGCAAACAATGTGAGCAGTTACTGAAGCTCCCCTATTAGAAAAGCCCCATATACAGAGAAATTCAACAATCAAGTCCAGACCAAAAACAAGGGATGAAGGGTGGGCGGCTAACCAAGGAAGCACTGGCCCTATCACCTCCAAGTTCCTGAGGTGACACCTGAAGACACACTAAGTTATTAAAAGCAGCCAAGATGTCCAAGGGAAAAACATCCTCTAAAAGTATTCCAAAGCTGCAGACATAAGCTATTACACAGGGGTCAGAAGATGTAGCACTGGAGAAAACTTCACAGGTGGCTCCAAAACACTTTGCATTTTGTTTGCCAAATCCAAGCAACTCATAACATTGACCTCCTCAACCCCAGAAATTTTCTTTTGAATCCCAGATGACTGAATTAAGACAGTGTGACAAGAATTACCTTAAAGTCACATGAAGTATCTGTGGGTGTGCATTAAAATGTATGAACTGGAGTTCAAATAAACATTTGCTAAGTCTTTCCCTAACCTGTTTGCTTCCCAGGAATGAGCAATCTGACACATCCATCAGCTGCATGCAAAAAAATGTCACAGCTACTTCATTTCCCCAGAACACCAACTTAACCCTGTACACTGCTGATATAACAGCATCCGGCACAGGCTGCTGGTATTTAATGCATCCTTTAGGCTAAGGAATGTCAACGGATAGAGACAAATACTCCAGGCAAGCCAGCAATGTATCCCTGGAACTGCAGCCATGGACAATACAGCAAACAAAGACTTGTTTTTCTTCAAACACTTCACACCTCTTATTTAGGAAGATTCTTATTGTGCAACAAAGAAAGGGAAAAAAGAGAGAGGGAAAGAAAAAGAGCACTGGCACAACCGCTAACAGTTTTCCTTGCAGTTACTGAGACAGTTACTGGAAATCCAATTTTTAATCCTGCTAATAAAGTAAAATTACATTCAGATAAAAGTGACAGCAATAGATTTATGCAAGCTAGCAGTAATTTTCTATCTAAGCTAAAAGCTGTTCCTTCTCACAAAGCCCATTTGTTGTTTTAGGTACCAAATTGCCATGTTTTTCTGTTTAGATACTTACACCAGAAGTAGGACATTATCCGTTACAACCTCAGAAATTCCAGATACTGAATTCAAAATGACCTTAAATGACAATAAACAAACCGAACTTTTGAAGGTGCTGAGCACACAGAGATCCAGTGAAGACCATGTCTTCTGAAAGCCATCTTACATTTAAAAATTGGAAGCATTATACTCCTGCTGGTGCAAAACACACAGCAACAGCTATAGGGGAGTCCTGATCAACGGCAGACAGTACATTCCATATGCAGAAAGCAAAATGAATCACTGAGTTCCCAACACTTTGATCTGAAAGCCTGACCCAAACCACGTAGTTCATAGATCCCATGTGGTGATTTGGTTGTTACAGAATTTTAACCTGGCTGAAGGATTTTAGCTTTTCCAGGCTAAAGCACAAGCCACAGTTTTACCAGTGCCAGGCCAGCACAAAGGCCAAACCTCAAGGCACCATTTTTCCCAGGGAATTAAACCGGAAATCAGATCTGATTTAAAAGTAATAGGGGAGAGGGAGAAAAGGGGGTTAAAAGTCAGTTTTAAGTCAAATCCAGTTCACCTTCTAAATCCATAAATGCTGTGCCAGCCTGAGCATGGCAGCTGTGGGTGACCCCACAGGACAAGAAATGAAGAGGCTGCAGCTTCTGGGAAACAGCATCAATGTAAAGCATCCCCGAAGCTATGCTTAAACATGGCTTGATCTTCTTTGCAGCATGTATCATTATAATGCATAAACAGCCTCCAGACTCACCCAGAAATTGGTCCATCTTCTTGCTTACCAGTGGTGTCATCTGCAAAACCAATAATGATAATAAGCTTATTCAAGTGAAAGAAAAAGGCTAAATTTAAGCACGAAACACATCACAGCAACAGAAATACCTAGTAGTGCCAAGGCACTATAACCCCAATGCTCTCTTTTCAACGAAGTTCAACTAGAAATGGAGCAACTAAAAAGCCACAACAAAATCAACAACCAGAACCTATTACGGAAGTATCACACCACTGACACACAACTAAAACTCAAAATACACATCCAGAGTCTCAGAGCAGAAGGAATAAAGGCAAACATCATATAAGGGACATCTGGGAAGGTCTTTATATAGACATTTAACGTGCCAGAGAATAAGAAACGTCAAAGCGGTCAGTTGGAAAGTCTGTGAGGGGACAAAGACGTGTAAATAAGGTCTGACACTTCTCCCCTGACACACAACACGAGCCCAGGGGAGCCCGGGGGTTCACCCGTATCAACCGGGCTAACAGCGTTTGGATGAAGAGGAAACCGCGCATGTAACAAAGCGCCGCATCAACCTCTTTGCATCGCAGTGTAGTTAAAAGGACAATACCGCTCCCTCCCCCTCCAAAACCGCAGCCAACGACCCAGGGTAGCTGCGGCCCCCACCGGCACACCCATCCCGGCCCCGCACACCGGGCAGGTGGGGCCGAGGCGGCTCCTGAGGCGGGGCCGGGCTGTTCGCGTTGCCCCCCACCCCCCCGGGGCCGGGGCGCGGCCTGGCTGCGCGGCCGGGGGCGGCAGTACCTACCGCCGTAGAGCCAGTGCT
>JANRGW010012500.1:0-20766 GCA_024733675.1 Psilopsiagon aymara | reverse complement strand
TGCATGGAGACCTCATAGCAGCCTTCCAGTATCTGAAGGGGGCCTATAGGGATGCTGGGGAGGGACTCTTCGTTAGGAACTGTAGTGATAAGAGAAGGTGTAATGGGTTCAAACTCACACAGGGGAAGTTGAGATTGGATATAAGGAGTAAGTTCTTTACTGTGAAGGTGGTGAGGCACTGGAATGGGCTGCCCAAGGAAGCTGTGAATGCTCCATTGCTGGCAGTGTTGAATGCTGGGTTGGACAGAGGCTTGGATGGCATGGTTGAGTATGAGTTGTCCCTTCCCATGGCAGGGGGTGTTGGATCTGTATGATCTTAAGGTACTTTCCAGCCCTAAATATTCTTTGATTCTAATAGTGTTTAAGTATGCATTTGAGTATTAAATTCGTTTTCTTTTAAAACGTAATTTAATTTAGGTCTGTAGAAAGTTAGAAAGCTCACTTTCCACATGTGGGTCCTATATCCTAGTGCCTTTTCAGCCCCTCACTATTTTTTTTTTTTTTATTTATTTTCACTATTAACTCTATATAAAAATGAATAAACCCTGAAGATGGGAGCAAAGCAGCCAACCAAATGATTTCAAATTGCAAACACAAGTTGGGGAAAAAGATTTTTTTTTTTAATTTTAACAGTACAAGTTGAAAAAAAGCTAGTTGGGAAAATATGGAAATTGTAGCAGGGGACTTCACAGAAAACTGAAGCCTTTTATTTATATTCTTGTTAAAATGTGTCTGGAAATTGACAGGAGGTTCCAATAAAGAGGTTGTATGTCACATCTTGTCTTGCAAATGAAGATTAAGAAATTATTTAGGAGTGTTGATATAGGAATAAATTAATCCAAGGTTGAAGAAACTCCTACCTCACCTATCCACAGAACCAAGAGTCATAGAGACTTCCACTCTAATTAAGTTTTTTTTCCCTTTCAAAGTTTAAGGAGAATCTATCCACTTTTCAATCAGACCCTCATAAAAGCAAAATGCTTCTCAATATGCACTGTAACAGTGAGCAGATTATTACTGAACATTTCAATGATCACATATAATTGAACATATAATTATATGATCGCATATATTTGAACTTCTGTCCTTGTCCAGAAGATGTAGTATAAGGTATAGACAACATGAAGGCAGCGAGCTGCACCCAGTGCCAAGCACCCATTATCTTCTCCATACAGGCTCTAACCTGGCAGCTCTCTGCTCCTGCCACAGATCCAAGGAGGTGAATCAATGCTTCAGATGATGCCCTTAGAACCCCCTGCTCTGAAAGGCCATTGCTTCCACCCACCATGCACCTCCTGAGGATCAGGGTGTCAGACCTGCCAGTACCAAGAGGCAGCCACACTTGAGGAGAAGAAGCAAGCCCCAAACTACCATAGTGTGTAATAACATGGATAAGGATGTCATGGTTAACCCTTGGGACCATGGATAACCCCCGGGGCCGTGTGCTCAGCCTCGTGTCCTTGTCCAAGCGGGCAGGAAGAACCTGTGGTGGGATAGGAGAGGGTTTGGTTTGGTTTTCAAAAAGCATTATAAAGGAACAAAAATTACAGGTATTTCTGGGTTTGATGAGTGAACTGTTGAATTAATCCTACTGGGATTTGACTGGCTGTGCATGGAATTTAGTGTTAAGTCTCACTCTTATGGCAAACAGCTTTCCTCCATTTCCTTTCCGTGATCTCTGTGTCTCCAGCAGCTGGCAGGTCAAAGAAACGTTTGCTATATGCGTCTTTCAGTTATTTCCTACCCTAAAAAATAGAAAATTGAATATTGCAATGGCCATATTCTGACAAAGGGCAATAAACCAAGCACTGCACTGAAAAGGTAACCTATCTGCAGATGCGATCTCACACCACAGAGTACTAGCTAGTGTGCAGTGTTTGGCTAATGCTTCTGGGCCTTTATCGCACTCATATGAACACGTCAGGATATGGGTGGAGGAAGGTTTGGTCTTTTGCATTGTTCCTCTCATATGTAGCTTTTTGGTCACTCTCAGAGTCAGGAAAATCTCAGTTGCTTTGGAAACAGCAGTCCTTGCTTGGGTTTTTAGAAGTTTCAGTTTATTTCATGCAAGAATGATTTTAGTCTTATGATCAAAACAAGTAATGTACTGTAGTATAACATAAATTGTCATGACTTAAATAGTTTTGGACTTGACAGACTGTGTAGTATCCAAGTCGTTCAAGTATAAAAGCAATGAATGGCATTATGCGTATCACAAGAAGTGTGGCTGTCAACTGCAATCACTTCTGTAGCATTCTGGAAACAAGGATAATTCAAATCTTCAAACCACAGAGCATCTCCTTCTGTATAGTTATTTTTTTTCTCTGGTATTATACCATGGAACCTCTTTTATAAATAGGTTTTTTTTATATCCCTTGTAACTCTGATCATTTGTCTTGAAATATATATTGTTGTATAACCAGAATATTAATCTCTATATAGTTAGAATTACAAGGTGCATAATCTTGGGGGAAAATTCCTTGTAATATCACAGCAGAATAAGATGATAGAAGGACAGACACCAGGTCTGTCAGTAGGAGTAACAAGAAGGAGAATCAGAAAGCCTGTAGGAGCTGAGCATTTCTGTCTAAACCCATGCAGAAATACCCTTAACAAACAGCTTGTGCAACAGCAAGCTTACAGGGCACATGGTGCTGTATACTCTTAAAACTGCAGTAAGCATCCAGAATTTTTAGCATAATGTCACTTACTGGAAATAGTGCTCGCAGAAACAAATGGAGCATGCAGTGGAGATTAATCTCTGCTCAGGTATATACACACATAAGAAGGCTGTGCTGACTTTACTTTAATGAGTGTCCTGTGCTTGAAATCAAAGCCCTGTCACTACAGCTGTGTCAGGGCCTGAAGAACGGCTCTTCACTCAGTTCAAGTAGCTCCTGGAGAAAGGATTGGCTTTGCTGATATCTTCTGGAGCAGCAGCTGCTCCATCAGTAATTGAAATCATTCTCTGTCTGGCTTGTGCTGAGTCCTCTGGCAACTGAGGCTGGTCCCTGGACAGGGGAGCAGAAGTGGAGCCCCGCCATGGGGAAAACAGCTGCAAACATGAATGCTGATCTTTTGTATAGCGTTTGAGTCAAGCTTACCTAAGGCATACTCCAATGAGAGTCCCAGTGCTCAGTGTCCAATAGCATCCCGCTCCCTGTGGCCCTATGCAAAACATTGAGGATGCACCAGCTCCTGCTGAAGGCAATGGAAGTCTGCCTTGTGAAGCAATTCCACTTGTCATTCATCGAACTTTGGCATATGTTGGATCAAGGATAACATTGCGTTTTCTTCTTCAATAGGCCATTTACCAGGCAGTAGCCTTCCCCTCTCTTCACCCAAGGAACAATCTCTATCCTCTGAATGTGATTACAGTCCATTTCATTCTATAATAGGTTTCTTTTATTATTCCCTCAGGCATGCAAATCAAATTTTACTCAGCACCAAAATCTTTGCTCTACCAAGAATGCCGGCATCGAGTGCAGTGAAAAAATAGCTTTCCTATTGAATTCTGCGTTAATAGAACTCCACTATCTTTTCCTTTTTGCTTTGAAAGTAAACATCTGTCAAAGTTTATTTGCTCCGTCAGAAAGGCAGGAGTGTCTTAAGGGAAGGCACAAGATAAAAGCAGACTATTCTGTAACTATACCTTCCTCTGTCTAAATGTTTAATTAGATAAGCTGCCACAGAGACACAGAGATTACTTCGGCATCCATCTGTCCTGTTTATCGATGTTACAAATGCTATGGAAGTCTTGGCAAATTTGATCACAGCAGCCACAGCAGAAGCAGGGAGCTGGCGGCCTCAAACTAAGCCAATTTCAAACAACTTTTCACACCGGCTGCCAGTGGTTGATCTTGTGCTATCAGTGTTTGGGATATACCAACTTGAGTGAAAATGTAAATCATAGTATTTGAAGCTGCAGCGTCTCTCCCTCCTCTGCAGTTATTGCTCTTAAAAGTGCATTTAAGCTTGATTTCAAAAGTGGCTAAATAGCTATCACAATATTAGTTTGATTGAAGATATTTTAAGTGCATTGGCAATAAAGGTTTCTATTGCAGGCCTTTTTTCATGCTGGGCTCAGATAAAACGTAGAAGAGAGGACATGATTTCTGTCACAGAAAGCCTGCAAGCTCAGGCAGCGCATAATACATGGAGGAATGAAAAAAGAGAATGAGGCAAATGAGCTTGCAAAGATTACAGATGTATGAGAGTTTTCCCACTTGACATCTAAATCTAGCTTAGGACCATAAGGAAGCAGGAATATTCAGACACTGGGCAGGGAAGGTTTTGTATTTTAAATACAAGAGTTGCCCAGTCCTTTGAGTTTTGCTGTACAGAAAGAGGTGCTTTGTACAGATACTGTGTTTCTTAAAATTGCAATCAATAAATATTGAAGTGTGACGGCTCCATTAGCACTAAAGCTCACAAGATTAAATGTATTTATTTCCATGACACCTCATAAGGACACTTTATGGGTGATATTAAGCCTACATCCAACCCACCCAGTACACTTGAGCTATGGTGTAAAAGTTAATAACTCAAGGTGACATTTGTATGTCTAAGCGTAAGAGTAACAGTCAATTCCAAATGAAGAAATCTGAATTCAAATGCTTTCCTGAATTTCTAAACTTCCTTCATCAGCACAATCAATGGAGACTTAGTCCATCCAGATGCAGGTAGATTCAGATGCCTGGGAGTGATGAGTTACATCATGTCCTGTGCGTTGGCAGCAAAAACCTAATGATATACTATAAGTATTATTGCCGTGCTCCGTGTTCAGAAAGCACATTTCACATATAGTACTGTATATTATCTAGTAACCCAATAAAGATATCTCAGATATTTAGGGTATCTGGAATGGAGGAGTTTCTGGGATATGATTAATATCCTCCCTTTTTGAAAATGCCAGTAGGATCTAAGTACTTAATAGTTATCAACTTATGTCTAAATCCCAAAGTCAGTTACAATGATGGTGTGGGAAGAATCACAGATATTACACAGTTATTTTGCTTAGCAGGTTTTTCTCCTATTCTTTGGACTTACTATTATTTCTTGTTTTATCATCAGGAGACTCTTCTGGGCTTTGCAAATGTATTAAACAGTGCGTATCAATTGTTTTTAAAAGAGGTAAGAAATTATTAAAAATAGTCAGGTGCATTTCACCCTTAGCAAAGAAGGAAGAGACATTGAATAATGAGCTACAAGGGAATGAGGTCTCTCAGTCTTTTTCCAGTTTTCCAGTTTTAAATTGCTACTTAATGACTCAGTAGTGTTTTAGAAATCAGATCTTTTATTTTTGGATGCCATTTAGTTTGTATAGGAAAATAGAGGAAAATATATGAAACATTCACAATGAAAGAAGAAAGGATATGATTTCAGATTTGGCTGCAGACTTGAATTCGGGCTGTGAGCACTGTTAAATTTGCTGATGAATCTCGTCCAGTTTATGTATTGTATCAAATCCACTCTCGTTTGTAGCTACCACTAGTTTTACTCCAATTATGCTTTGGGGTACATTTTAAACCAAAGAGTGGGATGTACAGTTTGTGTGTTATTATTTGTATTCACTTAACATGCCAAAATAGGATGCTGTTGTGTTTCTAGTGTTCCACAGTCTTTATCTGTATGCCTACAGTCACTGCATAGGAACTTAAGAATTATAATCCTTTCTTTGAAATACTCATGGCAGTTGTGTTCCTTCATGCCATTACAGGGCAAAAACACTTATTTTTTAAATCAGAGAGATGGAGAGATTAATGCCTCTGCATCATCTGTTTTTGCAGATGTTACTGAAACACTTTACAAGAGGCAGATGTCATTGTAAATCAATATTTGTAATTGCAGGGCAAAACGATCTGTTTCCAGTGGCTGAAGAGAAGCTAAATTCAGACACAATTACAAAACCATAATATAGCAGACAAACAAACCTGCCCTCTGAAATGAGCATGTTACTTGCCACACATTCATTTTCTGTATTGTAAGCACACTACTGAAGTATTAGCCTGTGAATTTCTCTTTTCATTCTCTTTATATAAACAATATATAAACACACTCTACTGCGTTCATCATCTTGAGCTGCATCATTCTCATCTGGACACCAACACTGAATGTACACAGTACCCCCAAAAGACTTTTTTCCATGTCTATGTTTTTGACCTCAATTTCCTCCACCAATTTTATTATTGCAGTATTTGTGTTCTTATCCCCTCCCCACCCCCTAAGCTCTTGGATATTGTGATTTGAATCACTGGAATTCTATTGCTGGATAAAAAGTAAGTGAGTTCATAAGCTCTAAGGCTTTAACAACACAGAAGATGAACCATAAAATATGCATTACTCACAGGCCCCAGACATTCTGGTTCCAATTACCTGTAGCAGTTGCTATAACAATACTTCTATAGAGATGCTCACAGAGGCACGTTCTGGGGAGGTACAGAGATTTTTTTTTGCCTGCAAATACTAAGTATTCATAAGGAATATTATCCATAAGAACAGCAAAACAGTTCAGAGTGAACCATCATGTTCAATGACACGTTAAATGCCAGCAAGAAGTACCAAGAATATAATATGAATTTTAATGATCTGTTTTCTTGTATTGGGCATCTGAAGATGATGAGGTCAACAAGACAAAGTACTTCCTTACATCTGGGTCTGCCTGTAAAATGGTCTTTAAAAGCCTGCTTGGAACAAAGAGGATTTTTCAGCTAGAGAAACTGATTTACCAAAATATTAAGCAATTGTCAGAAAGTTGTGATGAGCTCATTCAGAATTATTCTGTACTTTAATTTACATGATTCAGAATGAATTTATGCATTTTGATATCAATTAAGGCCAATTGCCACTCAGCTCTCACTGTTATTGTTGCTCAGAATTTTGTCAGTTTACATAAAAAGAAAGAAGGAAAAGCTCAGATTTCTGCCTTGTTCAGGCCAAAGCAAGCTCGGAACTTTTGATTTCAATGTACTTTCTGGACAAGTCAAAGCAATCTTTCAATTTGAAGTGCTTGTTTAATGTGACCATTTTGTTTCAATGTCAGGAGAAAGGCTTTACCTCTTTGTGACAAACGACAATGGTTTAACTTGTTCTTTTTTCTTTCACGGAAACAAATTGTTATACTTCCTCTAAAATAAATATTAAAATTCTTTGAGTCAGTATATTTAAGCATAATTTCAGCTTTATGTTAATTTAACTAGCTCTATATAATTTTAACAATAAGTTATTGCAAAAGCATTAAATGTTGCATTTTCAACAAATGAAAACAGAAGATATTTCTACTGTATCATCACTACTACTCAGATTCTAATGAATTTATTCTCTGAATCAATAAGTAGTTGAGATAATAAAGTGATGAAGTAAATTCCAAGTGAAATAAAAAGAGACCTTAAATGCAACTTTTGAAACTAATTACATTTAAAACCTGAAAATGAAGACATTCTGCATAGGAATTTTTAACATACTCTTGCTAATTTAGTCCAATAAAATGTGCTTCAGCTGTTAGGGCTGTTACCAAATTCCTGATCTGTATTAATTCTCACTGGGATGAGAGGTTGGGAGGGTATTATGGGAAAGAGTCACTTTATTTTTGCACTGCTTCTATGACCTTTCCTTATAGTCTCTACAGATATCTACAGTTAGCAGCTGCTGGAAGACGGATGGTGGGGAAAATGGATCTTCTTTGGTTTTTAATCTGATGCAGTGTCTCTCATCATCTTAAATCAGGTAGCAGCAGCAATCATTGAGATTTAAGAAACTGAGCAATGAGAAGAGAATATTAAAAAGAAATAAAACAATATTAGTTCATCTGTGATATTTGTACCAGACTGAACAGGTCATCACACTGTATCCACATCTGTGCAGAAAGACCCATTTTCTTTCTAGGGCCCATTTACTCTGACAGGTAGGACACTTCTGTGATCAGAGAGACCATTTTAGGACTGTATAAGTCAGGTTTGTTGGTTGTGCTGGGTCAGTTTGACATGTGAGAAATTATTTTGCTTCCTCTTGCATTGCACACAGAGAGCATGCAGAATTGGTGTCTGCACTCGTGAATACAGTCATGGCCTGGTTTATAGCCCTATGAGTAAGGCACACAACACAGCTCTTGCCCAAAGAGATAAACCTTCTTTTTCTCCCAAATTGAGGCGTGCTGTTGCTGCCCTGGTGCATCCCCAGCTACTCCTAAATCAGCATCTGACAGAGAGCCTGGAATGAGTCAAAATCACCTACATAGTGTGTTTACAGATGGACGATAGCTCAGCCTCATGTGGACACAGCCCTGAGATCCAACTTCTCCTTTTCTGGGTTTTGAATTTGTTTTATCCAGCAGAAGTCTCAGGTGGCAAGGGATAGAAAGGAGAGAAAAGGAGGAACAAGTTCCACTTTAGGGATGGCTGTCCCTCCAGTTTCTTCTTGCCAGACCTCCAGATCTCTTCATAGAGACACTTTTCTGTTTCATTCACCAGGTGCAGCCATCTAATCCACTATTTCTGGTCAACCAGGTATGTCAACATAGTATTTCCATGATCTTTCAAGCAACTCAAACGACTCTCCATAATCTTTCAAACGACTTTCAAACTATGGCACAGAGGACACGTGTGGTTGCTTTAGCACTTAGCACCTCTTAAAAAAAGAGTCTCAGATTTCTGAGGAAGCTTCTCAGTGCTCATCACAGACGTGTGGAGCATCCCTCCAGAGCAGCAGCTCTCAGGAAAGTGGTCCTTTGGTACCTCAAACAACCAAAAGGCAGAGCAAAACTCAATAGCTCTTTCTCCTGATTTAACACTTTCATGTCTTGTGCTTGTCTCACTGGGACCTGCACCTTGATTTTATTTCTTTGCTTATACCCAATCCTGTAGAAGGCTTAATCAAACTCCCTAAGCTCACTCATCTGACCTTATTAATTTCTCTGAACAGCAGGAGAGAAAGAAAAAGGTCAGCTTTGCTCTGTGTTGCTCCTTCAGGACGACTCAGGAATCTGGTATGTAAAGCCAAGCATGCTTTGCATTTGCAGAATCAGTTTCAGGCCATACTCTCCCAGGGAAGGGAGGAGGGCAGAAGCTTCATAAGGGTGATGTAAAAACATGTTCCTATGTTAAATGGGCATTGCTGAAAATTCGCCTTCCAGCATGCTTATTTTATGCAGTGCCCCACAAGCTTTGTGTTCTTACTAACATTATAATCATTCATGGAAGGACACGCAAAGCCCCAGGTTTTCTGACTATATTGAGCAGACCTGGGGTTGTTTCCAAGTCAAACACTGCAAGTGCATATTTAGCTTGTAGTGACATGGACACCCTGATTGATTCTCTGCAATTGGAGAAGTGGATTAGTTGTCTAGGTTCCCTCCTATAATGGTAAAGAAGAAAGCGAAGATCAGAAAGAGGACCAACAACCCTTTTAAGTCTCACCAACTGTGAGGTGCAGAGAACTCACACTTTCAACGGTTCTTGCTTCCCATTGACTCCAGAGGAGGTCTGGACAAGATTAATCTAGGTTATAAGATTTGCTTTTAGACAGATAAAATTAGGCAAGAGAAATCCTGCCTTAGTTTAGCAGGGGACAAATAACAAACAGGACAACTTTTATGCCTCCAACGAAAAACAGGCATCCATGGAGAAGATGTTGAGGAGTTACCACATGGGCTCTCTGTGTGCAATGGTGCACTGGCTCCTACAGCCTGTGCAGCGAGACAGTAATTTTTCCCTTTATCTGTAGCGTCCCTTTAACTGTACTGTAGTGCCATCATGACAAGAGGAAAGAGGGACTTTTGCTGAAATCCAGATCTGTTTGAGAGAAATTACTATAAAAATGTGTGCATGCCCTAGCAGATAAGCCTAAAACTAATTACTTGTTTGTAAGGAAAACAGATGATTTGCAACAGGGTTGTACAAATGTCAAGATCTACATATCAGGATGCAGCAGTCTGAGGAACCTCTTTGCTTCTATAAATGCCTGCGGCTCTAAAGACTTGTGGATTAGATATAACCAAAGAAGAACTCTTGCCTACCCTTGCTGGATTCAGTAATATAGTTCAGTAAAATGGAATTTAACTTGAAATCTGAACAAAGCAGTGTGTGAGAGGGAGGGAATGTTTGTTTTGTGTATGACTGTCTATTAAACAGGATTTTCCTTTGTCTACCTCACCATACTGTTATTAGCTGAAAAGGCTGTGAAAGCCTGGACGTTGCCTTCCAGCTGCCCAGAAGGAAATAAACTCATACAAGCTGTACCAGATAAAGTAGAAATCTCTACAAACACTCACAAAGATCCCACATTCCTTTAATAAGTTGTAACAGCATTCTTAAATGGGTCAGTTGGCCTAGAAAAGGTCAAGGCTTTCACAACACTTCACACAACGGTCTCAAAGAGTAAGAAATGTATTTCCCCAGTTCTCTTTCTTAAACAGGATCCCCCCCCCCCCCCAAATATCACCCCCCAAAACCACTTGGGGTTGGAATCTGAAGTAATTTTTAGGTAGATGTACAAAAGAACATAGCAAAAGAAAAGAAGGGTTCCCCATGCAGCTGGCAACAAAGTGAATGAGCTTTGTCTATGTACTGGTTTATACAATTATTTAAAACACCTGGGGATATGTACAAATATATACATATATATATAAAGCAAATCTTAAAGGAGTAGTTATTGGCATAAGAGGCACCCATGCCATTTGTCTTTAAAGTGTAATATTTTAGAAAAAGAAAAAAACAATTTCCTGGGAAAATTCTCCTTCTGAATGCGTATAATAGAAAAAGACACAATGATTATGGTAACAGTTTATTTAACCATATAATGTTTCTTCTTTGGAGGAAAGCCAGTAGCACTTTTCACAAAGAACATCTTTGCTAAGGACAGAGTCTTATGCTCTCTCCATGTGAGAGCAGAAGAGACTGGCATTTTGATCGAACACCACTTTATGTGAGGGTATCCTGTAAGAGGAAGTGAATTGTCAGCCACATCTAGGGAAGAAATGTTCAAATGCAGACAAAAAAGGCCAAAACCTGGCCATTAATCCCATTACAAAATAAAAACATATTTCTCACCAAATCCCTTTCTCAACAAATCTATTTAGGAAAGAAACCAAGAAAGGAGAATCTCCAGAGATGCTGAAAAGAGAGAGGGACCATGGAGTGAAGGAGGAAGAAGCTGCTAAGAGAGGGATAGAAAGGTCAATGCGAGGTAAGGGATGGAAAAAAGAGGAATCTCTCTGTGTTTTGACAAGCTCCTCATTGAGTAGTACTCAGGGAAAACTTATAGGAACTGGTTTTAAGAGGAAAACAGATCTCCATCAGCTTTTCCAGAATACAGTGACTCTGCCTGAACATATCTGCAAATCCAAAGTGACCAAAGCTAAGCTTAAACTCCCAAAGATGCAAAGGCAGTATTCTGTACCTTTAAATCTTCAGCTACTTTGCATGGTAATGTTTCATTATATTTGTGGCACCTAAAGGCAAATATATCTTGGGATTTCTTTTTCTAAAGTGTCTTTTTATATTGCTCACGTATAAGGGTTTAAATATTAAAAATAAAAGAATCTCTACATTAAAAATGACATAACATTAGAATTACATTTTGGGAGTGCACTTTAATAACTGCAGATATTCTGGGAGAATTGCACTTAGCTAATAAACAAGTATTGAAAATCAAAGGAATGCAGAGGCATAATTAAGACTAAAATAAACACAGTTTGGAATCAGAATAGTGTAATTTAGTTATCTCAACAGCCTTAATTCAGCCCTAGGAGAGTACTTCAAAGAAGCCATGTAAAAAATGCAGTGATCCTGCTGCTAAGAAAGCTGTCATGTTTGTTATATATGAACTACTATAATAAGCTTAATTACCCTTTTATTGTCCATGTCATGATGGGGGAGAGCAAGGATTTTTAAAGCAAATCCCTGGTATCACTCCCCAAAAGATACAGAAATACAGGCCTTTTGTCAGGTGCATATCCAATATTAAGGATGGGAGTTTTGTTTCCGTTGTTCATATGGCAAACAACGTTACAGCTGTTTGAGTTTGTATACCCCGTTTCACAGACATGTCAAGTTCATTGTAGAGACTCCAAGACATCTCTCTTGCAACCACAGAATAATCTCTGTGTAAAGTATATGTACATCAGTGTAATTACAGTCAGTATTTGCACAAAGAACACGAACACGGGGTAAGAGAATCAGAACTATAATTTCTTAAATGCTGAGTGCATGACTTAGCAGCTCTCTGTTGGCAGAGCAGTTATTCGCAGTTAATGCAGAGCATCACTGGGAAATGGCATTTCTTCTAGGCAGAGGTTAGGGAGTTAAGTGATTTCATTGTGGGTTTTTTTTTTTGGTCAATCAATAATTAATCTGGCTTTCAGGCATATGGCATAGTGGTATTATTCCTATAGTTATATTTAGCAGCAAAAATTCAGTTTTACCAGAGTAAAGACTATAGGTTTGTCAGGAAATTGAGTGAAAGGTTAGTTGTGGGAACAGAAGTGAAGGAAGAACAAGACTGAGGTGGGACTGGTTCAGAAGCTCTAAGGTCCTCCCTCACCCTTAAAGACCAATGTTCTTGAAACCAGACAAAGTGTCTAAAGGTAAATTTCTTTCCTGTTCACTAAGCATCAGGGAAAGACAGCAAATCATTAACCCTGGAGACTGATTTCTTCCAGAGTATCCACAAGTTTAGAGTCAGGGAGTCATCACCAGGGTGGGAAAACTGCCTAATACTGCTTCAGAGGTTAAGGATTCTTTAGACAACAGTGCGGGTGCCTCTTCCATCCCTGCCCTGAAATCCATCATTGGTTCTGAATCTATCTCAACTCCTGTCTGTAAACTGGAGTGCATGGACATCCTTGGTGAGGCACTGCAACAGTCTGCCCCGAGAATTTACGAATGCTCCATACATGGCAGTGTTCAAGGCAAGGTTGGATGGAGTCTTAGGTGATGTGGTCTGGTGTGAGGTGTCCCTGCCCATGGCAGGGGGTTGGAACTGGATGATCTAAAGGTCTTTTCCAGCCCTAACTATTCTATGATTTTGTGATTTTATGACTCTATGAACTCTTTGTCATGTCCTGTTCTCACTGCCTCATCCCCAAACACATGCATGAGCCAAATAACACACTGCCTTTGAGATCTGTTTTCACTTGAGTCAATTTGTTATTTTCTGGAAGTTTTAAGCAACTGTAATTACTTTTTTTCCTCTGTGGTGTGATGCAGGACAGACAGCTCCAAGGCCATCAGGTAAGGAATTCTGATGCTTCTGGTTCAGAGGTAAGGGCTATGGAGGCTTCTCTGAATCGTTCTTTTCCTTCTATTTTGTCTGCTTCATGCACTCTCTCCTTTACCCATATTAAACCTTATCCTTAAAGAGTTTGGGAATGGCAATGAGCTAACAAAATAATTTGCTGTTTATACTAAGATATTTGGGGTAGTAAAAGAAAAGTCTGAGTTATTTTCCATGTAACTCTCACAGAACTTGGTGACTGCCAGGTGAAACTCAGTGGAGGTAAATACAAAGTGACACGAGAGAAATCAATCCAACTTGCACGTATAACATGAGAGGCTCCGAGATGACCATTACCATTCAGGTGTGAGAGCCTGGGATTATGACAGTATGGTGAACACATCAGCTTGGTGCACTTCAGCTGTCAAGAAAGCAAGTGAATGTTAGCAATTATTAGAAAAGAGATAGAAAACAAAGGAAAGAATATTACTATGCTACTGTAGAAAATGCATATTTTGCCCATGCTTAAATACAGTTCTGGCATTCTCATCTTTCCAGGTTTATATAAGGCTGGAAGAGGTCCAGAGAATCATCTCAGGTGCAATCAATGCTAGAAACTGCTTCTGTGTCAGGCGTGACTAAACTGAAAATTATGGTAGGATAGATTATTTGCAACCTCTTTCAGTAAAAGAACTATGGATATAAAATTGGAGTAAAAGAAAGGTGACTAATAAGAAACACAGAGTATTTTTTCTTCTCATCTCATGTGGACCTTCCTGGTGGACCTTCTTCTGCAGAATTTAGCACATGACAAGGTTTCCACAGAAGCAAGAAAACACGAGTACGCAAGTTAATGAGGGACAAAGACATTGAGAATTCCTAAATTGTTAGAAATGATGTTGCAAAAGAAAAAAGAAAAAAACAGGGAAAATGGTAGAAATTCTCCAATAAACAGCTAAAAAAAGGTGTATTAAAAATAATCAAAATAGAATTTTTATATTTCTTTCTCAACTGCCCTTACCATTGCACCTAGGAATAGTAAGATAGCTTTCATAATGAGTTCACTGACAGGTTATGAATATCAGTACCTTTAGTAATAGCTTCCAGGCAGGATAAGCCATCTCTGCTGATACAGAGATACAAGTTGCTGCAAGGCTGGTGGTGTAAAGGAGTTGTCTTAGGAAACTGAACCACATGGCTGCAGAATGAGCAGTCATGCACAGCAGCAGAAATAGACATAGCAGAAGTTGAAGAGATAGCAGCCAGATTGAAAAGAAGACAAAACAGCTCTTCTTTCATTTGCCATGGGTGGTGAAAAGCATTGCCCTTGGGCTTAACTTAGTTCTTTAGCAAAGACTAAGTGCAGAATAATGATAGGACTTTATGGATTTTGAAAGGCTGTTCCCCTGCCTTTGCTGCCACTGCAGTGATTAGAGATTGCAAACAGACGGAAAGATAGTCTGCAGAATGACAGGGGAGGAGGCAACCATGAAAACACACATTTCTCAATACGTGACCATGACTTCAAGAAGAAAACCTGTAAGGGTTGATGGGCTGCAGCTGCTCTGTTTCTGTCAGAACAGAAAGAAAAGAATCACCCTGACAAGAAAAACTAAGGGTAAAACATAAACAGTCTCTTTGTTTTCTTGGAGCCTGCATGTGTGACAGGACCAGACTCTCTTCAAGCTCTGAAGGCCCACAGGACCCTCTGGCTGGAGGCCCTGGATTCAATCTCAGTTGCAAGGTGTACCTTGTACAAATGCCTTCGATGAGATCAGATATTTGGCAAGTCACTTGAAAAGTATCTGGAGGACTGCAGTGGGCTTAGCACTCCACTTCCATCTAGAAATCCTGTTAACATGGGAGCCAGAAGCTAATGTTGCTGCAGAATTTATGCAGAATTAAACTAGACAACTTTTTTTTCTCTGAGCTGTTCCCTGAATCATGTAGGTTTAGTAGAACCACAGCTTGGTCATCTAGGCCAGAGCAGCCTCTCCTGGACATGCTGCGTTGAAATGTGTTGTCTCCAGTGTGACAGATACAGGACTTAAAAGGAGTGTCTTGTACCTCCGCAGTGTCAAGCCTGTGGGAGACTGGTAGTGGTGTACCCTACCCCCCTCCACCTGTAACACCATGACACCAACTTTGTGCTTAACATGACTTTCCAGTATAAAAGGCAAGTCAACACAGCAGGTGCATAGGGTCAGAAGGAGTTCCCTCTACTCTCATCACCTCTGTCATCCATGTTCCACAAGATTAAGTATTTTTTTTCTACCCATGATATATGGAGGAATACATAAGGCAATGTCTAATAGCAATGGCTCAGGCTATTTCCCAGTGAGTGTCCAGGCCTCTGACATGACCAAGACGGATTGCTTTAGACAACAATCATGTATACTTTGTGGGTCACAGACCTTGAGGCACGAGCTGTCTTTGAGGCCCTGGAATTTCAGTCTCGAGGCAGCCATCCCATCCATATACTTGGCTGCAACATCCTCCAGACCTTATAGTGCCTTCTTGGAGCAAATTCCCAGCCAATGGCAGCATACTCACCAGATTAACATCTTGGCTTCCACACTCATGTGCCGCAGCATGATTCATGTGTGAAAAGCTCATATTAACAGTGAGGCTTTGAACTGAAGCCCACAAAGATGATGTCACAATGATCTTGGGGTTAGTCATTCACTGTTCTTATTTCCTTCATAAAACATTCTGAAACCAGTGAAAAACAAAGGCTAAAATGGACATTGGAGGGATGAAAGGGTTAGTTGTTTTTTGCCTGAAGAGAATCGACCGAAGCAAAACATTATAAGATTGTGTTCATTTTACTGGTAAAAACATAGGCAGGAATAGGTACCTTAAAGACTTTTTGACAGAACAACTCGTTATGACCTTATACTGTGTGAAATAACAGCTCATTCAGTGACAAATCAAAAACAGGCACCAGAATATTTCAGAGAGTGATACTCCACCAGCTGAATGTTGTAAAAGCATAATGGAAAGGGAGCAAAGTTTTTAGAACTAATCCTGTCTTTCAGGAGCCTGAATCTTAATTTCTGAAGGAGAAAAGTACTTAAAAGAGTTCAGGAAACTGCTGTGAAAATTAAGTCTTATTTTCCATCATGGCTTAAACATAGCCATAACTCACGCAGTTCGCTCACTCACTCCGCTCTCTTTCTTCCCCCCCTGCTCCCGGGGGGGTGGGGAGGAAAATCAAAAGAATGCAACTCCTATGAGATGAAATAAGAACAGCCCAGTAACTAAGGTATAACACAAATCACTGCTGCTACCACCAATAATAATGATGACAAGGGAAACAACAAGGGAAGAGAATACAACCGCTCACCACCCACTAACAGCTATCAAGCCTGAATGAGCAATGAACCCCCTCTTCCTGGTCCTTGCCTCTAGTTTTTGCATAGTGGGCATGACGTGCTGTGGTATGGAATACCTCTTTGGTCAGTTTGGGTCAGGTGTCTGTCTCTGTTTCTTCCCGGCTTCCTCTCCCCCGTGGCAGAACATGAGGCTCAGAAAGTCCTGGGTCAGACCAAATATTTGAGCAGTAACTAAAAACATCAATGCTATCAGCACTGTTCCCAGGCCAAAAGTCAAAACCACAGCACTGTACCAGCTACTAAGAAAGAGAAAGAATGGCTGCTAATGCTGAATCCAGGGCAGTTTCTAAGTCACTTAAGAGACCTATTGAAAGTACTGACTGAGAGGCTGACTTGAATCAATTCAGAGTCCATCATGTGAAAGGAGAGACTATACTACGTTCTCTTCCTTCTGGAACAGAGAAAAGACAAACTTGCCCATGTTACTGTGAATACAAAGCTTTCTGTACTGGTCCAATTCTGGATCACACGAGCAAGAGATTGATTTTTACCCTGCATGCACCCCATTGCTATCCTTTAACCTCAATCAAGCTACATTTTTACACAAGAATGAAGGGAAGGAAATAGATTATTCCTCTAGAATTACTGATTTCTTCAACAGTAGTATCCTGGGAAATAAGATGTAGGAACTTCTGCAATATCAAAGGCTGCAACTAACAAAGGTACTTTTTATTCAGTCTGTGATTCTGGAAATTCATCAGGCACAGGGTGAAATGTGGTCACTGTTATCAAAGTATATTGTCTGCTCTGGGAACAGGATTTTGGATGTGAACCAAAACTTTCTTGAGGGAGATACGCTGTTATTCAGACAGTAAAATGTGATGATTAGCACCTGATAAAGCATTAAAGAACCATAAAAATTCTGCTGCCTAGGAAAGATTACTTAGCAAGAGGCTTTCTGCCCTTTGGCAAGCAAGTGTGTAGCAGGTAAGCTTAATCTCTCATCTTTCAGTGCAAAAATGGCTTTACACAGTCGTTTTCTGGTGCAAAGAAAAGCAGAATGGCCTAGTCAACCATAAACATGAACAG
Source organism: Psilopsiagon aymara (assembly GCA_024733675.1). Taxonomy (NCBI): domain Eukaryota; kingdom Metazoa; phylum Chordata; class Aves; order Psittaciformes; family Psittacidae; genus Psilopsiagon; species Psilopsiagon aymara. Next base: position 3,133 of record JANRGW010012500.1, on the reverse strand, counting down.
ACAGATTCTGCTTGTGTTTGCACTGAAATACCCCAGTTAATAGGAATTCCTGCCCCACCCGTGGATTGCAAGTACAAAAGAAATTAAATGCAACTTAAGTAGAATTTAGGTTTGCTTTCATAGCTTGTCAGGCACAGCCTTTTGCAGATCTGCCTATTTCTTTCATTGTGTTGTGTAATAAAATGATTTGTTCCCCCTGCTCAATATGGCACCATCACTGTGCACCTCACATACTGCTGTCTGTCCTGTGTTGCCTGTGGGCTCTCTCCAAAGCCATGCCTCTGTTAATCTCACCTGAGGGGATGGTGCATGCCCAGGTCTCATCCCAACATGTATCAGGAACTCAGGAGATGTGGTAGAGCGGTGCCTTGCTGAAAATCCAGACCTATCTGCATGCTGAAGCCTGCATAAGGGTCCTGTTAGGACCAGTATCTAACACAGACCCACTCTGGATACTGCTGAACTAGAGCCTGATGAGACATCTAGGCTTCAGCATTCAGCCTTGCATGCATGAAGTTCCCACTTTGGTTTAAAATGGCAGAGGTTCCATTAGGGGCTGGTTATGCAAAACAAGGAGACTTGAGGGCTGCTGACCAGCCTCATTAACAGACTATGCTGAGCATCAGCTGCAGAGCTGCAGTTAAAGTGAATAACAATGATGAGTAATGCTAGGTTACTGGGTTTTCATGTTCAGTTTTAAAATATCTGAAAACACTTTAAGGTGACTAGATAATTTATTTTTCTTTCTTTTTCTTTTGTTCTGAAATGAGGCTTCAGGTGAGAATGAAAATTAATAGCCAGCCTTAGAAAATCTAGGTCACTGGTCCTGAAGCGAGGTTAACATGGAGTTACAGTTTTGTTCAAGCACATAAACCCCTGAGTCAAAGTGAAACCCAAACATAGTTGGCACCTAGACACATGTACACCTGTACAAAGTGAGATCAAGTGTCCACCCCCTTGCTCTGTGAAGATGGGCAATTAAGATAGTGGATTAAGATGGATGATTGCGTTTCAGGGGATGACTCTGCATCTATGAGAATAGGCAGTAACAGTAAAGACTTCTCAGGAAATCAAGACTCTGTGTTTGCTATCCCTATCTGTCAATAAAAGTGATAATAAGGACAAAGACTTTAGGGTGTTGGTTGATGAGAAGCTCAACATGACCTAGCAATGTACACCCGCAGCCCAATCCAACCATATCCTGGGAAGCATCAAAAGAAGTGTGACTGGCAGGTCAAAGGAGGGGATTGCCCTTCTCTGCTCCTACCTGGAGTATTGATTCCAGCTCTGGAGCCTCCAACATCAGAAGGTTATGGGCATTTTGGAGTAAGTCCAGGGAAGGGCCACAGAGATGGTCAGAGGGTTGGAGTACATTTCTTATGAAGACAGGCTGAGAGAGGGGCTTGTTCAGTCTGGAGAAGGCTCCCAATACCTAAAGGGGCTTACAAGGATGTGTGGTGATAAAACAAGGGATAATGACTTTAAACTGAAAGAGGATAGATTTAGGTTACATATAAGGAAGAAATTCTTCCTTGTGAGGGTGATGAGAGAAGCTGTGGCTGCTGTGGCTGGCACAGGGTGCTGAGAGAAGCTATGGCTGCTCCATCCCTGGCAGTGTTCAAGGCCAGAGTGAATGGGGCTTGGAGCAACCTGCTCTAGTAGATGTACCTGACCAGGGCAGGTGTTAGAACTGTATGATCCGTAAGGTCACTTCCAACCCAAGGTGTTCTATTATGGTTCTGTGACAATGCTACCTTTCACGTGATCTGTTTACACAGTAGAATCATAGAATCATAGAATACTTAGGGTTGGAAAGGACATTAAGATCATCTAGCTCCAACCCTCCTGCCATGGACAGGGACACTTCCCACTAAACCATATCACCCAAGCCTCTGTCCAACCTGCCCTTGAACACCGCCAGCGATGGAGCATTCATAACTTCCTTAAGCAACCCATTCCAGTGCCTCACCACCCTTACAGTAAAGAATTTCTTCCTCATATCCAATCTAAACTTCCCCTGTTAAAGTTTGAAGCCGTTACGCCGTGTCCTGTCACCACAGTCCCTAATAAAGAGTCCCTCCCCAGCATTCCTATAGTCCCCCTTCAGATACTGGAAGGCTGCTATGAGGTCTCCACATAGCATTCTCTTCTCCAGGCTCAACAGCCCCAACTTTCTCAGCCTATCTTCATATGGGAGGTGCTCCAGTCCCATGATCATCTTCATGGTCTCCTCTGGACTTATTCCAACAGTTGCATGTCCTTTTTATGTTGAGGACACCAGAACTGCACACAATACTCCAAGTGATGAGGTCTCACAAGAGCAGAGGAGAGGAACAGGATCACCTCCCTCGAGCTGCTGGTTGTGCTCCTTTGATGTAGTCCGGCATATGGTTGGCTTTCTGGGCTGCGAGCGCACACTGCCAGCTCATGTTCATTTTCTCATCAAGAAACACCCCCAAGTCCTTCTCCGCAGGGCTGCTCTGAATCTCTTCTCTGCCCAACCTGGAGCTGTGCATGGGATTGCTCCAACCCAGCTGCAGGACCTTGCACTTGGCATGGTTCAACTTCATCAGGTTGACATCAGCCCACCTCACAAGCGTGTCAAGGTCCCTCTGGATGACATTCATTCCCTTCAGCATATCAATTGAACCACACTTGGCGTCATCGGCAACCTTACTGAGGGCGCACTCAATCCCACTCTCCATGTCACTGGCAAAAGATATTGAACAAGACCGGTCCTGACACCAATCCCTGAGGGACACCACTCGTTACTGGTCTCCAGCTGGATATTGAGCCATTGACCACAACTCTTTGCATGTGGCCATCCATCCAGTTCTTTATCCACTGAGTGGTCCACCTATCAAATTGATGCCTCTCCAACTTAGAGACAAGGATGTTGTGTGAGACAGTGTCAAATGCTTTGCGCAAGTCCAGGGAGATGACATCAACTGCTCTATCCCTGTCCATCAGTTCCATAGCCCCATCCTAAAAGGCCACCAAATTGGTCAGGCAGGATTTCCCCTTAGTGAAGCCATGCTGACTGTCACCAACCACCTTGTTGTTTTTCATGGGCCTCAGCATGCCTTCCAGGAGAATCTGCTCCAAGATTTTGCCAGGCACAGAGGTGAGGCTG
>JANRGW010012499.1:5354-15865 GCA_024733675.1 Psilopsiagon aymara | reverse complement strand
GCTGCCCCATCCCTGGCAGTGTTCAAGGCCAGGTTGGACACAGGGGCTTGGAGCAACCTGCTCCAGTGGAAGGTGTCGCTGCCCGTGGCAGGAGGTTGAAACTGAATGAGCTTTAATGTCCTTTCCAAAAGAAACCATTCTGGGATTCTATGAATGAAGGATTTGATAAATATCCTCTGCCTTTCTTATTCAATATGATCACATCTTACTTGACACTGACTTAATCAGAGAGGTCCTTTTGCTCAGGACAGAGCTGCTCCAGCTCCCAGCAGCCCAATACCGCTGACCTTTGGTGCAGCATTGGCTCTGGTGGTTTTGACTCTCATTCCAAGCACGAATCTGAATTCAGGGCTGTGCTCTGCTCAGTTTCTAAGTTCCTTGGGGTTCATCTCATAGGACAGAACAGCAGCAGGCATCAAAGTGAAAATGGTGATGTTTGCAGTGTACTCTAGTGCTGCTGATTACAACCAGGGCTCCGATTCCCTGATGTTCACTTGGGGTCTATAACCCAGGAATACAGGCTTCCTGCTTGAAACAGCCTCATAATCAGATCTGGAGAAAGCCCTCTGGAGGAGTAACTGCAGAGTTTTGAACTTCAGATGAAAGTCAGTTGCCAAGACTCTTACGTATTTGAATTTCCCTTGACTCTTTGCTGAGCAGAGGATGCAGAGATTCAGTCTGAGGTTTCTGGAATGCAAATCTGCTGTTACCTGATACACATTGCCTTGCATAAGTCATTTAGGCTGCACTAAGGATCAATTTTTCTTCCTGTTTTATATTAACATGCTTTGCCCAGAGCTTGCCTCTTCTGGGATTAAGGAGTTCCCTCTTGTGAGGTTACTCCAGTGATGAGTACAAAGCTCAAGCTGAGCAGAGCTTGTTTGATATTTGCGCTCTAATAAAAGCATTCTGTGCATTACAGCAGTGGCTCTCAGGGTAGATTATCTGCATGTATAGGGTGCTCCTGGTGAGGAGCAAGAGGCTGTGTCTGGCTGCCTTTGTACCCCAAGGTGTTTGGGATTGGTTCCACATACACCTGGATGGGGCTTTTGAATGCAGGCTTAAACTTCTTGGGATATTCTTAATAGGAGCCAGAAGGATGGCTTGTCCCTCCCTCACCTCTGTCTAATGAATGTAGCACATCAGAGGTTGGTGCTTTGTCCCAGGGATGAAAGCTTCTAGAGCTCAGCCTGTTCGCTAAGATCTCCACTGCTTTCCTAGTAAGGAGATTAGTTGCAGCAGTAAGTTCTGCTCCCTTAGGAGCTGTGGTGCATTGCCAGTTTGTAAATACACAGATGGCATCACAAGAAAAAACCCAAATATTCTATCAAGCTGTGATGTTTGAAACATTATTTTATGTTCTATTAGAATCTTGCTTTGATATTGAACACTTGGATGTAACTAAAAGGAATGTGTAGCTTTCTGCAGCTAAAGGGAACAGGAAAATCTTAATAGTGGGTGGCCACTGTTAGTGTATTGTAGGAAAAAAAAACAGATATCTGCCTAGTGTCAAGTTGATGCTGTATTTTCTGAAGTGTCTTTAGTCACAGTATAACAACCTTCAAGAGAGGGGAAACTATAGCCAACCCTCCCTAGCCTCCAACTAGCCGTTATAATTGCAAATCTCCTTGTAGCTCTCACCTTGGTGTCCCAGATGATTCGAATTCTTATGTTGACTTGGAGGAGAGTGAAGCTGCCAGATACTTTAATGTAGCTTTGTATTTGTCACATGAGATGTTTGGCTTGGAGAAAGTAAGAAGGAAGAATCTGGAGCTCTGAGTGCCATGAACTGTTTCATGCTTGAATTTCCTTTCACATTTCAGTGCAAGAGCCTTCTGCAGTGCTCTCCCTAAAACTGGGTGCGAGATTGGGCTGTTGGTGCATGAGATGTCACCTGGCATCATGGGTTAGGGTTAGGGACCCTACAGTTCCTAACCCTTGGAACTGTATCCCTGCATTTCTGCTTCTTTCTCCATCCAGGATGTGTTTCAAATGCAACAACCAGGAATTCTGCATAAAATCCCAGACTGGTTTGTGTTGGAAGGGACCTTAAAGCTCATCCAGTCCCAACCCCCTGCCATGGGCAGGAACACCTTCCAGTAGAGCAGGTTGCTCCAAGCCCCATCCAACCTGGCCTTGAGCACTGCAGGGATGGGGCAGCCACTGCTTCTCGGGGCAATATGCAATGTACTGTGGACAACAGCAATGGGTGCAGTTTGTCCTTGGCCCCCCAGGGACTGCCCACAGCCCTCCTGCTCCACTGCCTTTCATGCTGGCTTGAAAAGCTTAAACACTTCACGCCAGGCACTAAGGCACTGTGAGGGCTTTGCTGTTCTCTCCCACCCCACCATACATCAGGTGAACAAGCCCAGCCTGTCCTTGCGGACACGTTTGAATAGATCATTGTTATAATCTTCATCAGCACATGCAGGTGGGGGAGAAGAGAGCATCTTCCTGTGCCTCCCATATTAGAAGCTGTAAATAATCAAATAAAATGTAAAGTTTCCTGGAAAGCACTTTGTGTGATCTAAGCATTTTTCACCCTCATTTATCATCTCTGTAAAGTATCTGGTTTTCTTATAGATTTATTGTTTTCCTTTGCCCAGTAATTCTCTAAGCCTGTCAATGAGTACCATTTTTTTACTTTATATACAGAATAAAGGACTTGGCAATTAAAAAAAAAAACAAAAACCCAGGAAAAAAACCCCAAACCCCACCCAGAAAATGGTTTGGGATTTGGTTATTCCAGTAATTTCCTTGTCCCTGTAGAGCATCTGCAACCAAGACAAGTAAAACTCTCAGATTTGATTTGGGATAAAGCCCCTTGGAGAACAATCTTGGTGAGGAGGATGAGGAAGGAGGATCTGGAGGCAATGTTGTGGGTCTAAATTCTCCTGCTATCACTGTGTGATGCTGGGATGTTGTTAGAAATTAAGATCTCATATTCATTTTGGTCTGTTGGATTCATTAATGTTGTGGGCATGATCCCTTAATAAAACTGCCAATATGAGGCAGTTTAATAGGTAGTTAAGGCTGATGAGCCAGGAGGAGAACCTGCCCCATGCTGTGAGGTGCTCAGTGGCAGAAGGAAGCAGTTTAAATGACTCTGACAGATGGGATTTCATGGAGCAGCTTGTGAGGATGCTGCACAGAGCAAGCCCAGCAGTGGTGGGTGGTTAGTGGCATTGCTGTGTTGGGCTTCTGCATTGTGTGAGTTTGTGTAAGCACAGAGAGGGCTAGGCAGGCAAAGCATCAAATTTACATAAAAAGAAAAGATTGGGCCACCATGGACAAGCTAATGTTCCTCAGTTGCTGGGGCAACTGAGTGCAAATGTCATCTTGGTGTTTGGTGAGGACTTTCCTATACAATGCACCAGTCGTAAGAGCTTCAATCATAGAAACACGGACTGGTTTGGATTGGAAGGGACATTCTCAGTGCTCAATATAATCTTAATTGCTGCTTGTGTCTTCTGGAGTTCCCATCTCCTGTTCCTCCTAAAGGATTCTCCATCACTTCCCTTGTGTATAGGCCATCTTTTTTCCTCCTGTTTTCCTCTAGTTTTGAGATGCTCAATAAACCCTGGTATGTAAAAGGATGCCACGGGTATTAGAGTTCACATGTGAGCCCACAGGCTGCTGCTGCAGGCGTTGTACCTTCAGCTATGGAGTCAAGCTTCAGCTGTGAAATACAAGTCTCTTGCTGGCTGAAAACTATGGCATGTTCTTTAAAAATGGGCACTGGGTCATGGGGATCTAGATTTGAAGAGGACTAAAACTGCCAGCTGTAAACCAGTGAGATTATAACAGATACGTTAATACACATGCATAGGACCTGTCTTTGCTGTTCTTATCTGCAACTTGTTAGAAGTTACTTTGTGATCCGTTCAGGGATATAAATAGGCTTTACTAGTTGAAGTGCTATGTTGTATAAATAAAGATGTCATATAGTAAGTACATCAATAGTCCATAGCAAAAATCTAGTGTATGAGTGGAGGATATTGGCTTCCACTGTCTACCTAGTTGTCTTATATTCAATATGCCATAAAAGTGTTGTATTTTACAGCCATTGCTTTATTGATGTGAGCGATGTTACATTTCTTGGCTGTCAGTATTCCCTTTGAACATGCCTTTATCCCCAGCTACACACCAGGACTGCAGAGCCCTGTGAGGTTTTCGTTTAAGGGCCATGTGGGGAAATCTCTCTTTGGTTGACCTGTCATTTGCTAATCTCACATAGTCTTTTGCTTGTTTGTCTTTGATGAGGTGGTGTTGCCTTCCCTTGTATTTGTCTCTTCTCCCCTGGGCAAGCTGAGAGTGGTGCTTGCTTGCTGGGGAAAAGAAAAAAAGGTGGATCTGCTGTGGTGTGTTGAGCCTGGCGCCTCCCAAAGCTGCTCTGTCACTCCCTTCCTCAGCAGGATGGGGAAAGAAAATGGAACACAAGGCTCATGGGTTGAGGTAAGGACAGGGAGGAATCTCTCACCAGCTACCAGCATGGGCAGAATTGACCTGACTGCAGAAATCAATTTAGTGCCAATCAAATCAGAGAAGGGTAATGAGAAATAAAACTGAATCTTAAAACACATTCCCCCCCCCCCTTCCTTCTTCCCAGGTTGCAGAGGGATCTCTGCTCCACGGGGACCTCCATGGGCTGCAGGGGGATGCCTGCTCTACAGGGACCTCCATGGGCTGCCGGGGAACTTCAGCTCCAGAGCCTGGAGCACCTCCTGCCACCTTCTGTGCTAACCTTGGGCTCTACCGGGATGCTCCTCTCACTCTGTGGCTGCAGGTGCTCCTGCTCAGTTTTGTCTTTCTCCTTCTTAAATACATCATCCCAGAGGCACTGCTGCTGTCACTGATGGGCTCAGCCTTGGTCAGTGACAGGTCCCTCCTGGAGCCAACTACATTGGCTCTGTCAGACATGACGGAAGCTTTTAGAGAAGCCACCCCAATAGCCCCCCTTCTACCCAAACCTTGCCATGCAAACCCCATACACTGCTAAGGGTTAAACTTCAGACTGGGGGAATAAGCAGCTGTAGCAGATGAGCTCCCTAATAAGGCTCTTGCTTCTGTGAAAGTGCCCTTGATGATACAGCTGGAAGGTAGATCAGTGTGGAAAACATGACCTAGATGTTCTTTCAAAGCAGAATACTTACATACACGCATAAATATATATATATATAATGTTGTTCCAGGCACTGGCAGCTTTTTAAAGGAGCAGCAAAAGCTTTTCTTTTCCCCCAGAGAAGCAGGCTTATTTGCCACAGCAGAGTCCCCAGTGATTAAAGCTACACCTACAAGAGAAGCTGAAAGTCTTGCCAACAAGCCTTCCTCCTTGCAAACACCATGCATTAGCCCACCCAAGGCAGAGTTTAAAGCAGACCTTTTCCATACTCCCTGCATCAACACAGTAAGGCTCCAGCATGCTCCTGTTCAGCAGCAGGATCAGCTCTACACAGAAATATTTAATCCCTGCGCACTGATTTCTGTATGTAATCTATAGGTACAGAGACTCTGTACACTCTGTGAGTGCTCAGGTGAGGTGCTATGCAGAAATGTATGGATGACTTTTACTGTGAAGTCTGATTGTTGAGGGTTTCTGGATAGCTGATAAATTATCACCTGAACAGCTTGAAATGAAGAGTTAATATGGGCAGGAGAATTGTCAAGTTTATAAGGAGATCTGTTAAGTTTTTAGAGTTTATAGCATTTGAAGAACCATTTATTAAGCATTAACTTGGCTAAAATTAACCCTTTCTTGGCTCACAACTTGTAGTGTGTCAAAATGTATTTTGCTTATCATATGTTACTAATATTATTAATACATAATATTATATACTGCTAATTAAATTGGGATTGAATTCTAGTCTAAATTAATGTTGTGACCTTACAGCTGTTTTTCACAAAGGATCTCATAAGCCAGGATGCAATTAGACAGGCAACAACATAACTCAAACACAAACTTGTCCATACTGATTCTGGGGATTCAGGAAGTGAGCTACTGTAGTGAAATTTTAAACATGGGGCTTAAATGGGTTTAAGTTATCACAGAATCCCAGACTGGCTTGGGTTGAAGGGTCCTTAAAACTCATCCAGTTCCAACCCCCTGCCATAAGCAGGAACACCTTCCACTGGAGCAGGGTGCTCCAAGCCCCTGTGTCCAACCTGGCCTTGAACACTGCCGGGGATGGGGCAGCCACAGCTCCTCTGGGCACCCTGTGCCAGCGCCTCAGCACCCTCACAGGGAAGAGTTTATACATAGGTATTCTTCTGGCCATTTTACAAGGTTGATTAACAGGCTATAAATACACCTCCAGGCTCCTACTGCACTCCTGAAATTATCCACACAAAAGTAATTGAAAGTGCCTTTGCAAGCAATTCACAAATGCAAGTATTAGAACCAGTAAACAGTGTGTTCTTATTTGATGTATTGCTCAGTCTGAGTAACTTTTCCCATCCCCTCACCCCCCGCTGTATTCCAAAGCCCAGTACTTGGCATCCCAGTTCTTCCAGCACTCATTTTGTTTAAATGAAAAGCATTTGACTTTAAAACTGTCCTTGTGCTTTGGATTGGGTGTACTTAAGTGTTAAGAGCCTCAGTACAGTGATTTTTCAGTGTGTGGTGTGTGACTCCACAGGCTGTTCTGTGCACGCAGGGCTCTGGAAACCCGACCTTCCAACTGGAATCTGTAACTGGAAGTTTAAGAGCTGAAGCCCTTAATTTCAATTACCTTGAGAGGTACTGTAGCCAGGCTGCAGAATGATTTGTATGTGGCGCCTCTCTCTGTTAATCCTGAGAAGTGATAGCTGATGCACTCAGTGCACTTCTTAGCCTACTGAATTTTCCCGTGAATCCCCTCTCCCTGTAGTGAACCGGTAGCCAAACTGAGTGAGTAGCTTTTCTCTTTGTTTTGTTTTTAAAATGTATGCATATGTATAATTCTGATCTACTCAGTTTTCATTTGATACAATTCTGTACATGCAGAAAACCCTCCATCCACGGAATTCTTCATTCCAAGGTTACAAATACTCAGTGTAAACGCAGGTTTCTGCCACTGGGCTACCCACAGCACAGGGGTACTCAGGCTACATACATGTTTCCTCAGAGCTATGCCCCATGCACCTCACTCCCGAAGCCTTGTTTCCCTCATGTACATTCCTTTCTCCATATCCAGCTGGTGCAGAAGAGGGATTACGGTGTCACAGGTGGAGGTGGCCCAAATTATGTCAAAGAATCCTCTTCTACCTTTGTGCTGTTCTGTTTCTGAGCACCAAAATGCTGAATAAGGAAAATGAGAAATACCCACCTGTATCAGCTGTTCTGTCTTAGCTGGGGTGAATTTGCCCTGGCATAGTTATGAACAGCATTTCTGAAGAGCCAAACCTCATGGCTTTCCAGTGTGAGGTCTGGAAATGGGAGGATGTTTCCCGGTGAGAGCAAAGCAGTTTGCAAAGCTGTGGTTGAGCTGTGTTCAGCCTCTCAGACCTATGGATCTTGTTCCTGCTTATTTACTCTGACCTCTGTGGGTTGCAATAACCTTGCTTTCCTTCCAGAACTGTCTCCTTTGTATCTCAAGTACTCTCTGTTTGAAATTTTTATCCTGCTAGTGACAGCACCGTGGAGTGAGTCAGCTCCACACTGCTTATCCTATGAGGAATGGAGGGATGCTGAAGGCATAGTTTCTTTATTACTGAAACCTGGTTCAGAGAACATGTTAAAATTCAGTGCTTTCTTGTAGATATGTGTCTAATGGACAGAAAGCAAACACCAAACTCTCATTTAAGGGTCAGAGGCACAGCACTATGCCAGTAAGTTTTTACAGAAGCATAGAATCCCAGACTGGTTTGGGTTGGAAGGGACCTTAAAGCTCATCCAGTTTCACCCCCCTGCCATGGGCAGGGACACCTCCCACTAGAGCAGGTTGCTCCAAGCCCCATCCAGCCTGTCCTTGAATTAGTCCTGCTGAAAAGCCCTTCAGAAATAACCAGGTCATTTAGGATTAATAGATGTGCTTTAGGATTTCCATCCACAAAATGGATATTGCTCATTTGGAGGTTATGGTCAGTGCTGATGGCTCTAAAGCTCCTTAAAGATGCGTTGCCATAAAAAAATCAAAGGCTATCTGTACATGTTATTTTATATGTAATATTTAGTGCCTTTGCCTTCTTCTGTAAGCTGACCAATGGAGTTCTGCTTCTGAATCTGTGCTAAATCAATTGTTCAACAGTTTTTTCAGGTACCTTTACTTACTGTTGGTTTTCGTGCACGCCATTTGCAAACTATGTAAAATATGTCTTAAATAGCAGAGAAAAATAAATGCCAGGGCTCTTCTGGCTGCTTCCACCTGCCTTCAATGTAGATGTGCCAAACAATTTCAGTGGTTTATAGCCTGTTGCCCCACATCAAATTCTGTGTTGCTTCTGGTTTAAGGGCTAATAGCTTTTTGAAATATATTAGTGCTTTGTGGTGACAGATCGAAGATTAGCTGTTTATCCATAGTTCCAAGAGGTATTCTATAATCCTGTGGCACAGTACATTTCATGAGGAATTTTATAAGCTTTCATGAGTGCGTTGTGTTTTAAAGTGCGAAAAAAGCATCTGAGGAGACAAGAAAACAAAGCACTGCAGCTTCTCCCACTGATGTTCCACTGATCTTTGAAGTGCAGCATCGCTAGGGTAAGGAGGAATGTCTGCAAGGCCCACAGTGAGGGAAGAAGCCAGCAAGCCCAAAGCTTTAACTGCAGCAAAACTGGTTTACTAGAGCTGTTCATGGCTCTACTGCTGGCCCTTGAGCAGGTGGATAAGGCTGAGTGCTCCTGGGGTGAGGGCAGGGCTGAGGACACCCAGGTTTCTTTGCACCGTTGCAAACTATAGATGCACTTTGAATGACTCCTTGAGTGAAGGATCCTCGATCCTGGCAGTGTTCAAGGCCAGGCTGGACGGGGCTTGGAGCAATCTGCTCTAGTGGAAGGTGTCCCTGCCTGTAGCAGGGAGCTGGAATTGGTTGAGCTTTAAAGTCCCTTCTAACCCAAACCAGTCTGGGATTCTATGAATCTCTTAGTGCTTTATTCCTCTTCTGCAGTGAGAAAGAGGGAAATGTCCAGGTGCTATGGAGAGACAGACCAAAGGAGGCAGAATTAGATAGGCTCAGAACAGCTTTCTTCCCCTTAAGAATACTCTTCTCTGCCCTACATGTGGATGTATGTTCCTTCAGGGAATTCATTTCAGAGGCAGAGTCTAGCACATAATTCTCTCTCTCTGCTCCCTTAAAGATGTCATATCCTTCACCCACAACAAATGCTGTTGTTGGAAAGGAAACAAAATCTCTTCAACCATTCTTCTGAAATGAAAGCAGCAATCTTCCAAACGAAAGCCAGCCCCTTCAGGCTACTTCAAAAGAAAACATAGACCATATGAAAACAGGCAGACTGTACTTGTGAGGCATCAAGAGTCACAACTGTTTTGCCAGGTTGGAGATGCCTGTGGAGATGTTTGTGTCTGGCAGTGGCTGGAATGGTGTTTCACTGGGACATGGGTGCACTGTGCTTGGTGCCAGATTGCTTGAATCCTGCTTTTGTAACTGGGAAGAAAATCCAACCCTGTTTTGGGCACTAGGTCTTGTTTGATGGGGGAAGTTACAGGTTTTACTCAACCTTCAGATCTTTGCAGCTCCACCGTCTGGTGCTGGTGTGAGAGAAGCAGGCTCAGGTGGAGCAGGTCACACTCCTCACATGTTTTCACATTGCACAGCCAGAGAAGAAACCACAATATAGCCAAAACTCTGCTTTATGTTGTCCCAAATCTCTCACAGAGCTTCACCCAGCCATTAAACAAAAAGAGGAGACAGGGTTTTGTCCTGAATGACTTCCCAGCAGAGCATATTTGCAATAAAAAGGACACTCCTACCTGGAAAGAGCTGCTTTCAGGAGCCTCCACAATGGGTTTTCCATTTTTGTGGACCCCACCTTCAAAACTAACCACCCATGGCTGGTGATGGGGAATATTTCAGCACTATTGCTCACCTGAGGGTTGTTTCTTAGGGCTGCTTCTAAATAGAAAGGAAGCAGCAGAGTGTGAGTTTGTGTAGTATTTGAGCACAAAGAGAGACTTACGGAAGAGCTCCCTTTCCACACAGGCACCAGAGCTCAGAACACCTCAGCATGTTGGGATTTACAGCTCTTTTGAAACTATATCCCTCAGTTGAGAGTCTGAATATTTGATCCATAACAATCTTGAAAACTCAGCTCTGGGCAATTTGCCTGGAGACACCCAATAAATAACAGCAAATATGAAATAAAATCTGGTTTGTGTTTGGTTTGGTATTTTCTTTCCTACTCTACCTTTCCTTGAACTTCACAAGGATACACAGCACCTTGTGTTTATCTGTGCAGTATGGCTGAGACATGACCTCAACACAAGAGGGATGTTTGTTGGAGTGAGTCCAGAGGAAGCCACGGAGATGCCTCAAGGGCTGGAGCAGCTCTGCTCTGGAGCCAGGCTGAGAGCGGGGCTG
>JANRGW010012495.1:0-10004 GCA_024733675.1 Psilopsiagon aymara | reverse complement strand
GAAAGTACCGAAGAGCCCCTATTAGGAAGCAAAAAGCAGAGGTGCAAACTGCAAGAGGGAGGGGTTTGACAAATGTAACATCATGTTTAGCCAATTGTATGTTGGTAATCGTTTGAATGTGACCAATCATATCTTGACCAGTGTGCATAATGAACCCTAAGGATATATAGGTGAAGCCCTCAGCTGCAATAAAGGAGTTTGATGCGTGATCCTATTGATTGTCATCATTCTCCCACCACTGGAGGGTCCTCGCCTACCACATCCTATGATTCCTATAATAGGGATGTGCAACTTCAGATTGGTTTCTCCTCTGCGTGTTAGGAGGTGTGTGACAGCAGGGTTTGTTCTCATCAAATTAGATTAATTCTTGGGTGGGATCTGGCCATTTACAAAATTGTTTTGTGCTCATGAGAAATTGCTGCCTCCTACAGCTTATCCCAATAGTTTTGTTTGCAAAAGATGATGACAGAAACATGAAAACATTTTAGAAAAGAATTAAGTCTTTTGTTTCATGTTCATAATTGAAAAGTATCTCCAGATGCAGGAACCTCCAGCGCATGGCTGTACCCGCACACCGTGATCTGTCACATCTCCTGCCCTGAGCAGCCTGGAGGGGGAGCTGGACAGGACAAGACTCATTCATGGCAGGTTTTGCTTCTCGGAAACTGCCTTTAATACTCCCAGCTAAAATACATGTTTTAGACAGTATTTGCATTTTGGAGCAGAGTAGGATTAGAGCTATGGCAAGAAGAGCCATATTGATAATACAAGAAAGACTCCAGCCTGTATGATTCTGAGGGAGATGAATTTTCTGTTAAACATTTAGAAAAAGAAAAATGCGCACTAGTATAAACAGTGCACCTTATTTATGTAGTGTTATTTTTCTGGGACCAAAAGTCTACTGATAACTTACTGGAATATATTTGAATATTTGGGGTTTATTTGCATGTACAAATGCTGGGGCTAAAGCCAGAAATAGCAGGTCCTTTGTTCAAGCACTCCTTTCCCAAAAGGCTAATCTGCCTCATCCCTGCATACCATACGTGCAGGATGATTAGACTCCAAAACAGAGATGGCACATGATGTTTTTCACTGTTGCTCACAAAATGTACACTAGACAATAGCAGAAACCTCTTGTTACTAATCAAGAACAGCTTTTCTTAATCACAAGAATTTAATAGCTGTTCTGTGTAGAACTATAACTAGTAATCCAATCACTTAAGCACTCTCCTCCACTTAATTCTATTTCCCATAACAGCCTAGTGATTGCAATGGCTTTCCTGATTGCAGCAATGGCTTTCCTGATTGCAGCAATTGCAAAGCTCCTCTCCTGATCACCCAGCCATGAAAGATGACTGGATGCACTGATTCTCTACCAAAAGCAAAAGGGAACAGCAACAGATTGGAATTGCAGCAATACAGTAGAAAAATCAGACCCATCAGAGCTTTTTTATTTCTTTTTCATTTTCTTCCTTTCCTCTCTTTTCCTTCCCTTTCTCTTCCTTCCTTCCTCTTCTTTCCTTTTTCTCTTCTCCTCTTCCTTTCTCCTCCCTTCTGTTCTCTTCTTTCTCTTCCTTTCCTTCCCTTGAGGAGAAAGGAGGATTGCTTTAAAGACACTGATAAACTGATCCTCTGCTCACACCAGAGTGTAGAACTAAAAAGATCTACCTTACAGTCAAGGCCAAACAAGCATTTGGCTGAAACAAAACAAGTCTGTGCTCTTGTTTGGGAAAACTGTTGGCTATAATAAAACAATAGAAAACACTTTTCCTTTTTTTGGTTGCCTCCTAAATCGTCTCATTAAGCAGGAAACTTTTTCCTAAGTGATGACTTAAGAACAAATATTTTCACAGATCTGAAAATGATAAATCCTTGATGAAGTTTCTCTGAAGGCAATGTTTTCCTGCCACCAAATCCACAGCTCGGTCTCTCCAAGATGAAGAGAGAATGAAATCTGTTACTCCAAGTCCACGGGACATGAAAAGACAGAAACATACCAGGTAAGAGCATATTTTCTATAAAGCATTATAGTACATGGCCTTTCTTAATTACTGCCCATCTTCTACACTGGTTACTGTTCCTTTATCATATTCCTCCTGGTAATGGCTTCCCTACTCCTGCTACCAGCTGTCTTCTCCTCTCTGCTGCTGAAAACAGGTACTTGGCATTGCCTTCAGCTGACCCTTTGTGTCTGTGATCATCCATATTATTAGTGGAACTAAAGATACTTCTGGGTTGTTTTTATATATTCAGTCTGAGACTAATGTCTCTGTTGTAATGGTTTGCGCAGAGGTATTTTAATCACAGAATTATTAATCAGCTTCAGTTGGCAAGAGGAATTTGGAAAACTATGTGTTTGCAAAACAATATTTTATTAATAAAAAGACTTACAAACAGTAAGAAAGAAATCCTAATTTTACACTTGATGAAAAATCCAAAATAAACTCCCAGAACTGTGCCACAGTTCTTCACTCTGTACAAGAAATTCCAGTGATAGCAAACCTACATACACATTTATCTCAAGATGGCTGAAAGTACAAAAAAGCACCATGTATACTTCTGTGCAGAGTAGCTACACAGCCAGACTGACTTAACACACACAAAATATCATTATGTCAGTGATTAAAAAAAGCCATGCTTTATGTAGCACCAAAAGGAGAATTATATGGACTTAAAAAAGAAGACTCACTGAAAACTGCAAGCTCTACAACCCTGGCTTAGGGACATGACTGGCCAATTTCTGCTTGCAGCTTCATCTCTTCTTTTCTCAGAGGAAAATTGTCAATAAGTGCAAATAGCTCAGCTGGGGTTGCTGGGAAAGGATAGCGTTCCTTGTCCATTCCGTGCTTGTCCATCACCACAATGCTGAAACTGTAATGGGGGATCCTTAACAGCAGCCTGCAAAATAAGGAACTTGTTAAATTCCATCATTTACTGCCTGGGCACTTCAAGCTAGAAAGTGACAGAATGATCCTGTTGGAACTCAGCAGAAGGTGGCAGGGGTGGTCAAGAGGAGCTATACAGACTCTGCTTTGTTCAGCTGTAAGAATGAGGAATCAGCTAGGTGGGTTCCTGCACATGCTGCATGCTGAACCTCTGCAGTAGGGAAGGGTCAAGGTAACTGCAGTCAACTCTATTTTCTTCTCAGACCTGACTGTCACGGTAGCATGTCCCATTACCCATTGCTATCACAAGAAGAAAAAAAACACCAGAAATAAACTATAAGACAAAAAAAAAAGTGCTATATGCATTGCCCAAAGAAAACCATTGTGTTGCAGCTAGAGTTACAAGCAGGTTATTCCCATTCTTGGCTGCCACGTAGTGTAAAACCACAGTGAGATAAAGCAGGACAAAATTATTGGAATCAGTTGGTGGTAACTCCAATTTAGGAGAACAAAAGCCACTACTAAGCATGGCAGAGCCCTTTCCTTCCAAGAGGTAAAAAGGGTGATTAGAGCTCCTCTGGTGTGTGCCCGGAACAAAAAAATGCAGCTCTTCCATGTTTTGCTTGAGGGATTAATGAACTAGGCAGTTAGTCAATGGCACTGGTGTGGGGAAAATAAATTCAGCCAGCTGTGAAAGAATGGTGTCAGGAGAGGAAAAAGAGGGGGTGCTGGTGAGGTGCAAAGTATCAAAATTGACCTTCCTTTGCCTTCTAACACATTTGAGTGCTCTATGTGACATCTTTTTGCAATTAGAAAACTCAGTTATTAAATTCAAACTAAAATGAAATTTGAAGCTAAGCTATGGTGATAGGAACCTACATTCTTCTTGTGCCTCATCCCACTTAAAAATATTACCCTTTATAAATCTTAATGCTAATGTTCCAAGGTACCATGTTTTAACTAGGGTACCTGTGTTCATTAGTTTACTGAATGCAAATTCTGGACAGCTCTTTACTCGATGTTTAAGCATGTGTTTCATTTTGGTTTAAGTGCATTCCAGAACTGGAACGCTGCAATTCACACATTTGCAGTAACAGAAGAAAAAAATATCAAATGGAGAACTAACTTTCACTGAGTGCAGGGCAGCTCATACTACACCCGTTTCTGAAATGTAGCTCCATTGAAGGTTGTGAGAGGCAAGGAATGAGGTATTACCAGAGCTTATTATTTTCTGCAGAGGCACTAGAAAGCCATTTCAACTTTAGTTAGTGGGTGAAGTAGCTTGCCAACTACTGGGAATATTAAGACAGTCTCTCTTCCTCCCTTGTCTCAGCTGTGGAGAAACAAAGACTACTCCCCAGCTGTAGAGACCTGCAATCCAACACCACCTTTCCTGTGCTGAAAAGGCTTTTATGGGAGATGGGATAGAGTTAATTTTCTTCCTAGGAGCTGGTAAAGTGCTGGGTTTTTGGATTTAGTGTGAGAACAGGGTTGATAACACACCAATTTTTTTTGTTGTTGCTAGGTAGTGCTTACTTTAATCAGTGACTTCTCAGACTCTCATGCTCTGCCAGTGAGGAAGGGTGTACAGCTGGGACAGCTGACCTGAACTAGCCGGAAGGATATTCCATACCATAGAACACCATACTCAGTTTAGAAACTGTGGGCTGTTAGCTGAGAGACACCAATAACTGGAATGGGCTTGGCACAGGTCAGCAGGTAGTAAACAAACTGCACATCACTTGAGTTTCTTGGGTTTTATTCCTCAGTTACTATATTTTACCTTATTTTAATTATTAACCTGTTCTTATTTCAACCCGATGGGTTTTACCTTTCTGTGAGTCTTCTTCCCATCACACTTGGGGTAGGGTAGGGAGTGAACAGATAACTGCTGTGGGGCACTTAGGTGCTGGCTGGGGTTAAACCATGATAACTTCCTTGAATAAAAAAGCTCTTTGTGCTCTCTTTTTTCTTTTATAGAGAAAAAAATATTTTTATTTTCTGTAATCCAAGAAATTGTCTGATTTGGAGTGGGTTTTAATTGGGGACAGTAAAAAATGAGAAAATTTCTTCAGGCATATCACAACAGATGTTGCCTAAAATACCCCTGGCCTTTTTTTCCTAAACAACTACCTTTTTCCCTGCCAATGAGGCTTTTGCTTTTGGCTCTGGTCATTCTCCTGGCCCTAAGAAATGCTGGCACTTGAATCCTTCACTTTCAAGTGAAAACCAACCCCCTGCCACTTAAAACCAAGCCAAAACAGTTTAGGCACCTCAGTAAAACTGCTGATGTTGTAGTCAGGCTGAGGAGGCTGAGATAATTTCCCCTTTGAAATATTTCCTATATCATTTCTACTTGTGGGACTTCAAAGAGCAACCACTGCTTTCCCTTCTGGCCTGGCCACAACCCCCAGCAGCACTGCAGAGACTATGAGCTGTCACTGCTATTTGGAGCTGTACTGGCAGCTGTGCCAAGGCTGTCCTTGCACAGTGATTGTAGCCAGTCAGAACTGCAACAGACCAGCTCCAGCACAAAAACAGACACAGCTGAACTGTCTTCAGTGGCAGCACCTAAAATTATAAACCTCTAACATGATCACAGGGAGTTAACATAATTCAGAATTTCACCCTGAGCAAACGGGCATGGAGGACACGGCCTTTGAAAGAGTGGCATAGACATCAGCTTGTTTCATGTTTAAATGGCTATGACCCATTTAGATGTGAAACAAGCTGACATCTATGCTCTTAATTTCATAAATACCAAATGCCCATGAGTTTGCAGTAGCTATTACATAGAGAGCAAATTAATCCTAAAACTTTCTCAACATCTACCTTCCTGTGTCTAGCTATGCACATTAGAGGAGAATATGTATATTTAGGAAGCAAGATGCAGAGAATCAAAAGCAATACATCTCACATGCTAAAGTGCAAACACAATAGTAATGAGAGCTTACTTTACCTGAGTTGCAGGGCAAGTGATGGGGGCAGCAGCTTTACACCTATTCTTCCTATCTGTGCTGGGAAGATACCAACCAATTCAACTACAGTAACATGTCGGAGGTCTAACCCACACTGTGCTGGCTGCAAGGGTTAAAAGAAGAAAGAGTTGTCAGTTCTCAGTAAGAGAAAAGTCTCTAATTCACACTGTAAAGAAGTAGAGCCTCCTGACTCCAGGGATGTTAAATAACAGATTCTTCGCTACTCTTAGAAATATAAACTTATCTTTGTAATGACATGACAAGATGCTAGGGTATTAAGCATTGAGCCAGTAATCTGATAATCAAAGCAGGGTATGTGAAATTAAAGTTGATTGTGAAAGCTTTCTTTCCAGCTGACTTGTTTGACCACTGTCAAGCAGTGGGCAGAGTACTACAGCCATTAAATTTAGTATCTTAAACTATTTCATTTTGATCAATATATTGAATTTTCTTGCTAAATTAAGCCAGCACTCTGAATTATTTCCATTCTAAGTCTCTGCTCCTTTGCTTGCTGGTGCACTGCTTTTTTCTGATGCTATTCACACTTCCTTGCATTGCAGTTACAAAGTCTGTAAGCCTAGTTTGCACGAACTGCAGCCACTGAAGTGCTGGATGGTTTGGGTTCAACTTCTTAGGACCCAAGTTAGGGAACGATTTATTGAGCATAAATTAATACTAAATTAATTTGGGGAGGATGGATGAGAGACAGAACTGCCTGGGATTCAGCAACTGGTCAGAGGCAGCACAATCTAGTAGAGAGCTGAATTAGAGGCTGGAGAGGTAGTTCAACTCAAACCCATGAAACATGGTTCTGGATTAATTCTTACTGCTTCAGACAGATCCTGTAGTGGCTACAATATCACAGCTGACTTTTGTGGGTTTATATCAAACAGCAGAGCTTGTCTTCTTGTCTTTTTTTAGAAAATAAAACCACTTTCAATCCCACCCCTGAAATCCGTTTTACCTGCAGCATTCCCAACTGCAATCGGTAGAAGAAGTTGGCAGCAGTAGGAGTTGAAATAATTAGCAGTCTTCGCTTCTCATAAAATTGATCGAGAAGTGCTGCTGCAGTCCTCACATTCACATTAAGATTCATGGCTAGAATGAAAATTAAAACTAAAGTTACACAGCATACTGAAAACAGGTCTGCTTCTAAAAGCACATTTATGTAGCAGAAGAACAAGAACAAAAAATAATAATAAAGAAGATATGAGTGAAATATGAGCCTCATTAAAGCCAATAATTTTATCTTAAACTGTTCTGGTTTGCAAGATGGATTGACTCCAGAATGTGAAGTTTTGAAGAGCTTTGATCTGAAACACACTATCACTTCTGAAGTATCATCATCATCCTAGGGAAGAGCAGCCAATGGTGGCGAAGGTTTCAGCTCTACATGCAAATTGGCAGAGGAGATCAAGATCTTTAAGTTTCTTACCTCCAAGGCAATAAAGTTTTCATCTGCATTGCACCCCACACCCCCTTCACAAATTCTCACTGCCAGAAAGAACCATTGCTCTGGTTAAATGGTAAAATACTCACGTGCACAGCTTGGCTCCACTCCTGACCACCCCAAATTGTACTGGCATACTCTAGCTGGGCTTCCTTGCAGCTCATAGCCACCAATGCAGGAGAACTCACATGTAGCACCATAGTTATTTCCATCACCTGAACACTTGATGTAGCCATTATCTGGGGCATTTAATTTCACACAGCGCCTGACTTTAAGCAAGAGGACAAAGAAAACACAAGGCGACAAGGCATGAATCACCTTATTTGTTACTAGGGTAGCATGGCCAGTGGAATACCAATATAGGAGGTATTTTTCTGTGTGCTTTTTATGTTATTAATTAGTCCTGTACTTAAAAACTCCAAACAAACAACCCCATCTTAACTTACATGTAAACTATAATGATACAGATGTATAGGTAATTGTGGTATCATGATGACAAAAGGTCATGGAGCACAAAGAGAGCTGAAGCTGAAACCTACAGGTTTCATCTCTGAATATTCACCTGCCAATTTGAAGATCTGGACTGGTGGAAGGGCAGCCCTGCTTGATGAATGTGAGTCACAGCTGAAAAAACTCCTTTGCATACTTGTTTCAGCAGCTCACAAGCTAAATATCAGGGAGGAGCCAGCAGGAGGGAAGGGGTGCAGAGCTGGAGGCAGGACAGATCAGTGAAGCTCTTCTCTGAAGTGTGGAGTGCAGGCTGTCCACCCTGCTGCAGGCCTGGCCCCCAGGGTCTTGAGCAAGATGGCATTCGCCCTTTCAGCATCAACATAGTTTATATACACACATATTTGCAGACAAATAGAGAAATAAGGACATTTCTTAAATTGCCTACTAAGCCAGATGCAACTCAGTGATTGTGTTTATAGGGTAAAACATCATTCTTACCTCTGACTTTAACAAGAAATTTGCAAGTGCCTTTATTTTCAGCTCTGTCAAACACAGTATATTGGATTTTGTGGTCGCCTTCTGGAAAATGGGACCCTGGTGGCAAGCCTTTCAATATAACACTGGAATAGGAGATAAAACAGGACAGATGTTTATAAAATAGTTGGTATTTTCTTACTGACAATGGTGTAAAGATTGGCTGGCTGTGCTGCATGACTGAAGACTGACAGTAAGCAAAGGACAAAGCTTTAATTTTGCTACCAACAGCCCACCTTGAAGTCATATATACCATAGTCCCACCCTGCAGAGTTGGCTCACTTCCTGTAAAACAATTCATAAGGTAGCCAAGCACCTCACCATGCCCAAAGGAACTTGAGCTTCCTTTTCCTTAAATACATAAAAGATTGGTCCTCCCACATTTCGTATCATGAACAATGCACTGTCAGGGCTGCAGTGTAACACAGAGCTGGCAGAATGTAAATAAACTTCCAGCCTCTTATAATGGGGCTATGTCCTATCTGGCTGAACCTTGTGACCCCTCAAATGGAGTAGAAAGTGAGATTGACTGTCACAGCAGAAGGGCATGGAGATCCACAGCAGCATTTTCACCTGGAACTTGTTCCTATCCTGAAAACATGGCAGGAGAATTCAAATACATTAAATGTATCTTCAGTATTGAAGCATGAGGTTGAGCAGTGTTCCATGTAATGGAAAAGGTTATCTACTCATAGGACTGCAGGACCCAGTGTATTTAAGGAAAGCATTACATCCTCTGTAAACATCACAGTTTAGCAAACTTCTATTAAAAAATAGGGGTGTGATTTATGGAAAAGCTTCCACAGATTCAGTAGCTGGCCTCTTTTGGGCTGGGAACTCATGTGACGAAAATCTATGTGGAATAATCACCTTTTTTTTCTGCCTGCCAGACATTACATCAAAAAGACTTTAGAATTTCTTTATTCTGACACTTTTCAAAGTTTTTATTTTATCAGGATTTTTTTAATAGTTTTAATTGCCATGGAATTAGAACATCAGACCTTAACAGCAATCTTGTTTTTAACTATGCAATGAATTCTTCTTTCTGATATTATTTAATTATAGCAATAAAAAGGCAATTTCACTCTGTCTTTCAACAACTTTATTATACTCACATAAAACTAAGCATCTTTAAGCTTAAGACTTTGAGCTTCTAAGCTTAATGGGTTCACTACTGTACTGTTAAAAAATGTAACTTGCTTACTGAATAACATAGACTTTCTATATGCCTACCACTGCAATAATCTAAATAAGCTGGCATAAATCCTGCACAGTAATGACAGGAACATCAGAGACAGTGAATCTTCACAAATACACCTTGCTCTTCTAGAAAAGGCGATTGGTAAACCATAAACATTGTTAAGGAAATTCTGAAGAAAGTGCTAATTTTAAATCCAATGTTTGAAGCTACTGGAGTTTCAAACAAGAAGCATTACTTTAAAGGTAACTGCAGTTTGCTGGGACAGCAGTAACCAGCGCTACCTCAGGAAGAAGCCTAAAGATTATTGCAGGTAATGTTTTGTGACAAAATTCATAGAATCATAGAATAGCTAGGGTTGGAAAGGACCTGAAGATCATCTAGTTCCAACCCCCCTGCATGGGCAGGGACACCTCACACTAAACCGTATCGCCCAAGGCTATGTCCAACCTGGCCCTGAACACCGCCAGCGATGGAGCATTCACAGCTTCCCTGGGCAACCCATTCCA
>JANRGW010012493.1:0-42231 GCA_024733675.1 Psilopsiagon aymara | reverse complement strand
ACCAAACATCACTAAGCCATAACTAAAAACATTGGTGTTATCAGTGCTGTTCCCAGGCCGAAAGTCAAAAACACAGCGCTGCATCAGCTACCGAGAAGGAGAAAAATGACTGCTACTGCTGAACCCAGGACATTAAGTTTATGTATTTGATAGGGGAAAAAACCCAACTCAGTTCCCTTGCCATTAAGCAGCCACTATAAAATACATAGTTTATGCTAACACTAAGCAGGATCTTACTGAACTGTTCCGCTGATGACAAATACTGAAAATTATATACATTTCCTTTAAGAGATGTATAGAATATTTACTTACTAATGTAAGTAAGAAATTTTTCTACTAAAGAAAAGCATGTTTAGAGGCATGATTTCCCTTATGTGATTTCCAGGAAATACATGTATATGCAACGTTTGAAAGATGCATTCTTTTAAAATGTGAAAATAACTTTTGTTTTCTTTTTGCTGACTTAAAATACTGAAACAACATAATACATGTCCTCAGAAATGAGGGTTTCATTGATTAACCTTTTGTAATGTTTTAACAGCTCTTTTTATGCACTTAGCATGTGAATTAAAACTAACTGCTAAGTGGAATCAACTTTACAACAGCGCATTAGCATACAATTTCTACCTGAAGAAAGTAACCTTCTTAATATTCTGGTGTTGGTACTTAATTGCCTGTGAAAACAGTAATAGCAGATCCCATGTCTCTAGGATCTGTAATTCCCAACACAAGGACGATACTACTGACTGTATGAATCTGGGAAAGAATGTGGCGCTGAGGCACCTTTAGGAGAGTTAGGCTGGTTTCTGTAGTGTTGGCAGCAAGTGATATATTTGATCAAGTTTGCTGTGTGATCAAGCTTTGCTGTATGCTGCACAAGAGTGTATGGTCCCAGGGGGATGAGCTTCATGTATTGAAGCATCTTCTAGTAAAGAACTAGGCACAGCACAGTTCTTCATTTTTTGCTTTCACTGTGGCCTGTGAAACATGTGTTGTAGAATCATGTAATCGCAGCCTGGTTTGGGTCAGAAGGGACCTTAAAGTTCATCCAGTCCCAACCTCCTGCCACAGGCAGGGACACCTTTCAATGGAGCAGGATGCTCCAAGCCCCATCCAACCTGGCTTTGAACACTGACAGGGATGGGGCAGCCACAGCTTCTCTGGACACCCTGTGCCAGCGCCTCAGCACCCTCACAGGGAAGAACTTCTGCCCAATGTTTAATCTAAATCTCTCATGTCATATTAAAACTGCTCCCCATTGTCTTGTCATTACATGCTTGACTTCAGTAAAGATACTGTCATTCAGAGCCTGAGCATTGCTTCCATTAATAGTTTGAATGCTTCCTAGAGAGAAATGTAGTTTGTGTGTTTCAGTGTTACCTACGCCAAGTTGTGCATCAGAGTGTTGTTATTCATTTATGATAGGGTGGGCAATTAGAAATTGGTTGCAATTACAGAAAAAAACTTGGTTTGTATTTTAGTTGGAGATGCCTAAGATACTCAGAGACATTCTTAAAAATATATATGAGACTTGCTCAGTTTTCTTCATTGCATCTAGAAAGCTGTAGTCATGAAACATTGCAACCCCAAAAATATTCACCAGCTCTGTTCCTTATAATGGAGAACGAGCGGAATGCTGAAATTTCCCTGTGTCTGGTGCAGTTCAAAAGGAATTTCCAAATCATGCCATGGCCTTAACCTATCAGGATTGATTGGTAGAAGTTAGCAAGTCCTAACTCTTGCAATCCAAAAGCACATTTATTCTCATTCCTCACAACCCCCAGGGTATATTGTTAACCCAGTAATAAGGAATTGAATATGTGCAATAGAATACAACGTGTCTCACAAAATTTACAACTAAGCTTCTTGAAAACCTGATCGGGATGTTTAAGGCCATGAAAAAGTATACTCCTGAATACTAAATGTTCCAAGAACTCCAAATGTTAGAGAATACTGGTTTGTTGGCAGGCCACTTAAAAAAAAAAAAAAAAAAACACACCCAAAGCCATCAAGAAATCACTAAACCATTTTGTCTTGCTTTGCCAGGATGACATTGGTTATTTGGTTTTCTGTTGGACAGAGTTGGACACAAAGAATGCACTTACCTCTTCGTTCTTAGTGTTGTGCCTTCTGGCTTTGAGCAGCCCAGTTCAGACTCTGCTTTTCAGATGTCGTTTGTAGGAAAATGTTGTCATGAATGTCAGGCTTGGCTTATCTTTCTTTTATTTCTAATCTTCAGGCCTTTGGCTCTGGGAATATTTATCTTTTGCTGCATAAACATGGAATTTTATAGTTCCTTTTTTTTATGATGAGCAATGATTATAATAATACGTTACTCCTATTAACTAATATTGCTACTTATAATAAATAATGTCACTTAGAAACATTATAGTCCAACCTGTTCCATACTCCAGTCAGTTAGATTTGCATTTTTAGTGTTATTTCTTCCCATGTCAGGAATCTGTGATAAGTGCTACTGATTATTAGTCTCCATAAGGCTGTTTCAGAATTAGAACAAGGTTTTAGTCTTTTAAATAATGACAATATACCCATGCAGAAGAAGGATCTGAAATACTGTCATCCCACAAGAGAGATTTGCTTTTGTCATCATACTCAGACACCGCAATAGATGTTCTGCACCTAGATACAATATCTTAAATTAGGTTTTTTTGTAGAAAGGGTGAGTGTCGTCTCTGTTTTCAAGGCTTATTCAGGTGTTTTCAGCCTCAGGGCTCCCTGGCCATTCCCATAACAGTGAATCAGAGCCACTCTAGCTAGTATTCTTGTCAGTAAATAGTGAGCTGTTGAAGAGTCATGTGGTAGGAGAACGAAGCAGGTCCACAGAAAACAGGGGTTTTTTTTCCCAGCAGGAATTGTTTCCAGGATTTTCAGGGCTTACTTTGTGCTACTGAAGTTCCATGATTCTAAGAGTGAGCAGAAAAGGGTTGTACCAAGGTAAGAACTGCTAGATGTAAAATGTAACTGTACACTGAGGCAGATGGAGGTAGAGAAATTAAATGTAAGTCAAGGTTGAGTCAAGGTTTTGACAGATAAGCATTTAAATATATAAAAAGTGCATGACCGGTGTAGTGCTGTATCTTATATTGGTAGCTCTGCAGGAAGTTAGAAAATAATGTGTTAGCTTATTGCATCCTGATTTTATTAATTCTTTTCCCTCTTTATGGAGGCTTTTGTTCTTCTGTGGCGTGTCAATGCAGCTGTACTCACTTATTTCTCAGTTACTTCAGCTTCCTTAGAAGTTTTCTTGCGTATGGTCTTAAGTTGAAGGTGACAGATATTCAGAGAAAAGAAACCTTGTTTATTTGCAGGCATTTGCCCCGTACAAACAACTGAAGCAAATAGCTTAGTTATTTTTACTTTTTCAAGTATGTGTTATTTGTATGGAAATAGGCTGAGGCCTAATGTGGTGTGCCTTAGATTATGCCCTTAGCACAATTTCAGCACTGACATTGAATGTAAAAGTACAAGTGGAAAAAGGAATTACACAGGAGTAACTAAAGACTCAATAGCAGTGGATTTGTTCTTTATTTTTCTTTCTACACAATAGTCATATTAAACATGCAGCTTTCTAGTTTGCTTCTTAAAGTAAATTCAACTTCCACAGACCTTATTTAGAACAGCTATAAGGATATATCCTTACCAGCTTCTAATGCAAGAGAAGTCCAAGCTTGAATGTATTCAGTAATGTTTCAGAAATCTGTTTTGAATAATAAATAGAAAAACACTAAATGTGATTCAGTAGTAATGTTAATAACATGTTGATTAGCTCTTGTGTCACATTTTACATGCAGAAGAGGAAGCTTTCCCTTCAATTCAGTCATCTATGGAAAGTACATTATCTGTTCTGTGATGTCACCCAAATCTCACAAGGAATAATAATCTCTTAATACTATAAATATACCTTTGTGGAATTCACTAGAGATTAATTTTATTTTTAAAGGACATACATTGTCACAGAAGTGATGAGCAAACTGTAGTAGGTGTAAAATCAAAGAACAAACTCCTATGTTATTCATCGTTTAAAAGAAATTGTGTTCTTAATTAGAGTTCCAAATGTTCTGGGTATCATCAACATCGCTTCAACAGAGATTAATAGATTCAAATCATCACTTTCAATAGCTGAAGTTCATTTTCGATCAAAACTTTCAGCTCACATCTGGATCTGGCATTTGTAAGTCCTACCAGGCGTGTAGATATCCACAGTCTTAATCAAATATGAAATGTTATTAACTTAAAGTTCTGATTATGCTGACACCCTGAACTAGCACGGGGATATGAGACATAGCAGTAGATCCATTTTCTTCCTATTCTGTTTAGTGATTCACACATCTGGGAATACAGAAGCCTGAAGTAGCAACTTGGTTTACTCTCCACTCATACTAGTATAATCTCATAGGAGACTTGATATTATGTTATTTTGAGCTGTTGAGCACCTTAGTAGGTGCCATGTACCTTCAGTTCACACTAGAAATGGTAGAAATTGAGGGGGTTTTATACATTGCAGAGAAAAGCCCAGACAGAATGTGCCTCTGACACTTCCAGTTCTGAAGTCAAAATCTCAGGCTGAATGAAATCCAAAGAGAATTTGAATCTGACTGCTTCTGAGAAAGGTACTGCAATGCAACTTTTCTTTTAACCCAGTTATTTGAGAGTTACTCTGCAGATTATCTAAGCACAGCAGCAAGAGGTCTGAGAATGTATAAGGTCCTGTCCTCTGAGAATTCATTGCAGCTCACCTCATGTCAGTGATGTCTGTCTGGTGCTTGTCAGTACTGTCAGGACTCACTGCCTGCCTCTGGAAATTCTATTTTCAGTTTATTCCATATTAATGTAAAAGGGAGGTGGAAAATACACACACAGAGGGATCAGAAGGCCCTTCACTAGAATCCAGCCAGTTATCATTTAATCATCTGGGACTTGGCCTGACATCTTAAAAACTATATTCACAAAATTAGACATGTTTTGCATTGCAGTCAGCTGATGGTATAAAAATTGACTAAGATTTGTTATTCCATACTCTTTACAATCTGATTATTTTTATTATGGAAGCTGACTTGGAACTGGAAGTTCTGCTATCTCAAGAAGGAATATAATGTGTAGTTTTCCGTGTACAAATCATCAGTATTCAGCAGAATAAGATGTATGTCCTCTGACTGAGTGAGCTCTATAAATGTTCCGGTGATCAGGCAGGAAAAATAAAAGCTTTTGTTCACCTCTGATTAAATAAGAATGCAAACTATGGTCTTTCTATTTAGTGTGTTACAGAATCATTAAACTAATTAAAAATCTTATTGTACGAGGTTTTCTTCTTCACATGAGGCATTTTACATGGTTATCTCTGCATAGGGTAGAGGTCTGGTAGAGGAAATCCAGCAGGGCTCTACGTCTATTGTTGAGGGTCTGGCTGAGTGGTTATGGTATACCATACTAAGAAATGGGACCTGGTTCCGGAAAGTGCTTAGCTCCTCCTCCTGTAATTCAGCATTGGTAGAATGGTTTGTGCTGTTGAAGGACGTTAGAAAAACGTGCTGAGTGTGTTGGCTTTGGGTTTATTTTTTTCTATTTTTTTTTTTCTTTCTAATTAGAAATGACCTTTATCAAATCTAAATGTTGCAAAATCAAACATTAAGAAGTTCTTTTCTCATGGAGAAAAGGTGAATTACATTACTTATCCTGTACCATTTTAATCAGTCTTAAAAATTGTTTTCAGAATAGTAACTATGATGGAAAAATCTGCAAACAGTATGCATAATGTGGCCACTTTCATATATTTACTATATATATATATATATATATATCTCCTCATACGTCCAGAACGTCTTTAACATTGTACTAAATATTTTCCCTCCAGAATCAAAGAGTATTAATAAATGAAGCAGAGGATCATCGTTATTATTTATCTTTATGAGTAACATAATCCTAAGAGCATTCTTAATTTGTTTTTCATAAACTGATCATTGTTCTATTGGATTGTGTTATAATTGACCAGTTTATCACAAAGTACTGACATCATCAAACACTTCTTATTTTGACATACAAACTCTTGCAGTGTACAAGCAAGTAGACAGATGGGAAATACATCAATTGAAAGCCTGTCCTATGAATATGAATATTTAAGAAACCTTTCAGATTTTAATGGGCTTTAAGAGAGTATTTACTGTTTAGTATCTTTTTCCTCTGCATTTCTAGTTCATCCATCACCTGAAGCCTGACACAGTGTCACTCTTCTGAGTACTTTTGGCAAGAAATGAGGAAAACCCAAGTCATTACTCAAGCAAAGCATGTAAAAGGTGGGGGAAGATTAAGGAAGTCAAGCTGAAGTCTAATAAATCTTGTTTGAAACTTTGAACCCTTTGAAAATCTAGATTGTGAAGGTACCAGGGAAGTTTATCCTCCAGTTGGTAACCGTTCAGGTTCAATATTCCTGCAGCCTGTATGGCAGAGAGTTTATCTAGATTCTTAGAATTTTATGAAGCTGGCAAGAAGGAAAAGTCATAGAATTTTTAGGTACAAGCATCATGAATGTAAGGCTTTAAGAGAATATATTATCCAATGATAAAAGTCTTTGCTTGTAACTGAATGTCCTATGAAACAAAATTAACAGGAGTAGTACAAAAATACAAGTTGTGAAATGGCTTTTGAAGTGCAAACTGGATTTAAGTCTTGGAATTTTCGTTTAGTTTCAGATTCTGAGAACTCACCCGTATTTTGTGATGATTTTTTTTTCCAGTGCATTTTGTTTTACTCACTTTTCTTCAGGAGCCATGTCCGTTAGTCAAGCCTAAGATACATTAAGATGTGAAAAGAGCGCAAGAAGCTAGTGGCGCAAATAGTGTCTGTCGTGAGGGCTGAGAGAAATCTGTACTACCTCTCTCTACTGCTAAGTTCCCTTTTCTTCTGCTTGTTCCTTATTCTTCAAAAGGCAAAATAAATGAGAAGAAACATCTCAGAAAATGCAAAGGGAAAGATCATTCTGGTGAATAGCTGTGGGCAGCAGAGGCCAGATAATGTACGCGGCCATTTTCAACATTCTGTGACAGCCATATATTAGAGACCTGAGATACCAGGTGGGAGTTGTCCTGTGGAAGGTGAAGCTGAAAGGGAGCTTATTTTCTTCAGTAGAGAGCAGGATGAAAGATGCGTGTATGTGGAGGATGGTGGAATAAGGGGAATGAAAGAATCTTTTTATAGACGACACTGAAGTTGAATGTTCTAACATACAGGCTGAGGTGAAACATACTATTTCTCTTCAGTAACTACTTGGTGGTAGCTTTCCTTACCCAAAGTAGTTTCAGATTAGTTGTTACTACTTGTATGTTGCCAGCAGCACAGTTACGGCTGTGCTATAGTGAGTATAGGAATGGTAGATTAACTTTGGGGAAATTGCCTAACTGCATTACTTACCAAGTTTGAGGGATAACTTTTATAGCCCGCACCGAGCTTTATGGTGTGTTGGACTGATAAATAGTACCAGAGCAGGTTTATTTAGGTATGAATGCATGATGTACCTACCTATCTTTGAGTGAAGCACAAATGCCTCCTGTGGCTAAAGTACAGATGCACTTGACCAAAATGCCAGGTGCCCTGATGTGTTTGTCTCTAATGTATTATAGAATAACAAAGCGTCTGTAATTTTTATGAAGCTGAGAAGCAGCTTACAGTTCTCAGCCACAAATGTCCAAAGATGAAGGATCTGGGTTTAAAAAGAAAAACAAGTTCTATCTAATGATAAGGACCCTGTTCTTTTGCAGATATGCATGAAGTTGTAAATAACACTCCATAAACATCGCTGCTTTCTGTGCCATACTTCCTGCAGATCCTGATGCTAGTATGGCTGGAGCATCCTTTGTTCAGTACATGCTCTATGGCAGTCACATCTTGAATTTTTATTGTGACCAATGTGGCATAATGATACTAATACATCACACAGAGTGGGTAAATTACAATATTCTCAATTTCCAAACCATAAGAAACTTAAATGATCTTTAATATTTTCTGTTTAATGTAGTTATTTTTATGACTCTTGTCTGCTCCCCAAAAAATCTCTCCCTATATCATTCTTTGTATCTAATTCTTTAGTTATTCAGATCTGGGAATGAATCCGTTTGTCAACCCCACACTGTTCTAGCATTCAGTTTTCCGTATGTTCTTCCATTCATACTATCTTTATTTTAACCTTCCTCATTTTACATATATGAATGTGAGTAACAGCCAAACTGGGGAGTAAGAAAGAAGAGGGTGTAAAAGGTATGAATGCACATACTAATTTAACTTCAAACAACATGGATTTTTTTCACAAGCATAATTAAGTTTGGAAAAGAATATAAATGTTTTCAGAAAACACTTCAGTAGTGCAGCCATCAGGGAGGTATAATAGCTTTTTAAGCGAAAGGATAATTAATGGCATAATAGTAAGTGGATATAAACAGGCCATGGATCATTTCAGACTATTAATTCAGAAGAACAAACAAGTAGAGCAATAGTGTTCTGGTGGGTCCAGACTGTAGCAGCAAGAGGGGGCCCCCTCAAGCCCTGAAAAGTTAAAAATGTGCATTCCTGCAGAAGAATTTTACAACTGCAGTATGAAGAAAATTATGCTGGTTCCTAACATCCTTTCTCATTTGCAGCATAATTATTTGGGTTCCTTGCTGCTATTCAGAGTTAAAGTCGGAGTTATATACCGTTAGGATTGCTCACTTGCTCAAAGTACACTGGTGCCTTGGCTCTTTATTCACTGATGATTTGTACTTGTGGAAAAAGAAAACAAACCCCAAACCAAACCGAGCATTCTATAATTATATAAGCACATCTCCCCAGCAGTTAATATTACTGCCAGCTCAGTGAGCAGTCTGCTGCTATGTGCTGCTCACAGACCCTTTTACCATCCTCAGTCTTCTTGCCAGGCTGGGCTTCCTATCTCTTGGGCCAGATTTTCCAACCTTTGCATAAATTCTTTTATCTCCTCTACCCAGCGCAGTTAGCAAGCTCCTAAAATATGAACACCCATTGATCTTTTGTCACATACTGTATGTTGTTGCTTCTGTGGGCATATGGGTCATTAAAATCCTTATGTTTATCTACTCCATGTATTTAGGGGTTTTACTTTTACTAGTTTTATTTTCTGCCTAGCAGAGGTACTTATTCTTTGGTCTTGAATCTTCAGCCTGTTCTTGCTGCTTTACTCATTTTGATTTCTAAGAAGGGTATTGAAAACACTAAAATTGAGATTTTTTCATGTTTATTTTCATTTTGCTGAGTTTCTAACAATGAACCTGTTAGGT
This sequence comes from Psilopsiagon aymara, assembly GCA_024733675.1. NCBI lineage: Eukaryota > Metazoa > Chordata > Aves > Psittaciformes > Psittacidae > Psilopsiagon > Psilopsiagon aymara. Next base: position 32,929 of record JANRGW010012493.1, on the reverse strand, counting down.
TAAAAATGTAGCAGGGTTTCTTTTCAGCACTGTAATCCATTTTTAGATAAGAAACCAGTGGATTTTTTTTCCCTCTGGGCTTACTGTATTGGGTTGCATACTTATTTTCTGGAGTGTAGTGATGAGTGAAGATGGATCTGAAATCCTCTTAGATACTACAGGTAGCAGAATGGCTTTGTTGTTTAACCTCTGCTGGTTTGGAAATACCAATAAAAGATAAACAGTGTTTAATGATTATTGTGAGGATGGCGAGGCGCTGGCACAGGGTGCCCGGAGAAGCTGTGGATGCCCCATCCCTGGCAGTGCTCAAGGCCAGGTTGGACAGGGCTTGGAGCAAGCTGCTCCAGTGGAAAGTGTCCCTGCCCATGGTAGGGGTTTGGAACTGGATGAGCTTTAAGGGTCCTTCCAACCCAAACTGTTCTGTGATTATGATTCTATGATAGTGGTGGTTCTTTAATGTTATTAGCATCACATAGTTTTTAATGTCAAATTATCCTAACAGAAGTTAAGGGCAGTTTTGCCATTGTTAGCAGCAAAACACTGTACAGTGCAGCCAACTGCTAGATCATGGTTTTATCCTGGAGAGGGATAGGTCAGTCGGGATTCATATTTCTTCTGAACTATCCAGTATTTCCAGTGGCTTGGCCAAATCAAGCATTTTTTTAAAAAAATCCACTTTAAACTTCTTTCTGTATCTCATGACATGGTTTCCCCTCAGAAATCCATTGTAATTACCTTTGAATTTGGTCTTCTGTGTTTCTGAAGAATACTCCAGCCCACACAGTAGGCTGATTCCTTAGGTTAGATTTCCTTTACCACAAACAGTACAGCACATACTCTTATATGCCCTGTCTGAAAAGAACTGGTGTGAGCAAGGATGGGGCTGGCACAAACTCCTGAGTTTTAGGAAATGAAAATCGAAATTTCTCCATCACCTCAGACTTGTTCCACTTCCTTTAACTACTAAGTATATGTTAGGCATTACTGTCTCACTCAAAGTATTCTTAATGGTAAGCTTCTTAAAGATAAATGTACTAGTTCTCAACAGCTCATTAAAGAAGTTAGAAACTCTTAACATCTTTTTAAATGTGTCTTTATAACATCATTTATATATTCTAAAAGAATGTTTAAGCATAAGAAAATGTAAATCCAGTGCTGGGTAAAATCAGGGTTTTATATCTTTTGGCTAGGGACAAATTGTCATTTGTTACTGTTATCATTATTTAGAGTTAAAATGCAATTTTAGATGGCTTTTCATTATGATTGTTACATATGTTAACATATGTAACATAAAACATATGTTACATTGTTCATGTAATATTTAAATTTTGTTTTCTGCTGAAGTCTAATTACAGATGGCTCTTTCATAAAGCAAAATTAGAAACCTTCAGTTAAATAGCCAACAATTTCATCACACTTTTGGGAAAATGAAATGCTACTCGTCAGCTGAATGAGTTTTTGCCTTGGCTGAACTGTATCATTTATGCTGAGTATGCTAACCAGGCTATGTTAACAAGCATAAATGCTATTTATTAAATTGAAGCAACAATGAAACTTCTGAACTTCCAGTCAAACCCGAAGTACCTTCATATGCTCTGTTAGAAAAGAATGAGTTCTGAATGAACTGATGGAACTCTATTGTGGGTTTGAGGAAATTCTGTTGCTGGGTATTATTGCTAGGAAGAAACTTCCCTGCATCAGCTAGATAAATATTCCTATTCGGTTAGCTGTCCCATAACATCTTTGAGGTATCTCAGGCTTACAGAGTATATTTCTAGAAGAGAAACACAGCTCAGGTGGTGAGAGAGATGAGATCAGATATTGCTTGGTTGATGTACTGTTCCTGTCCTTCAGGAGACTCATGAGGAATCAGAACTTCAGGGTTATTACCAGGGACTTGCTGTGATAATACCAGGAGGATGCTGCTTGACAGAGCAGCAAAATTCTTCCCTTCACTTGTTTGTATGTGTTTATTTCAATTAGGCCTTCTGCTTCCTTTGGGAGAAACATATAAACAAACAAAACCGAATGGAAAACTGCAAGATGAGTCCATTCTTCAAGTTCCTAGCCAAAAATTGTGTCCAATTCTCTCATTTTATTCCTTTGTGAAAGTTATTACCTCTATATATGGATTTTGTTGGCCTCATGTCCTTTTAATCACCACAGCTGCTCCAGTACTGCAAATGCTGAAGGGAAGCAAGCTTCTTAATAATCACTGGTGCTTTCCATTACATGGTTGTCAGTTGAGTAGTCTGTATTCATATATTTTTCTCTGTTGCATTCCTATCCTTCAGTGCTGTACTACTCCATGAGAGCACATACATACATTGCGCTGTCCCTGCCAGCACAGGAAAAACTTGCAGTGTGTTGTGCTCACTGTGCAAGTTTGTCACGCGTGTACAGATAATTCCTTGCATACTGCATTCCTCCTTGTTTCACTGGGAACTTTTTCAGTAGAAAAAAGGTTGTCTTTTGCAACCTGGGCTATAGCAATTGGAATCCTCTTCCCAGTGTGTATGACTAAAAGATGTCTGATTGGAATGGCTTTGCTTTTAGTTACTTGTTTGTGTTTGTCTGTTTTTTGGGTTTCTTCATGCTAGAGGATGAAACTCTGTTCTGGGTTTGTATCTGCTTTTTATAAAGCTAGACAATATCTACAGTTGTTGCCATACGATTATTAACAGTGTCTACAGCAGTAAGCAGTTCCCCTCTCAGAAGAGAAGCACATCTCTAAATGCAGTCATATTCCACTGTTAACCTTTGTATTGGTGTATTTACCAATATTTCTCCAGTTCTCTTATGCACTCATAGATCTATAATTAAATAGCTCCGCTTTTGAGAGGCCCTTTGGGCTGAACTTGGCCAGTTAATTCTTAATCGACAAAGCTAAGTCTTTAAGAAAACAGGAAAAAACCCAAAATTCCTAAAGCCTAATTTAACTAACTCTAAGGTTTACAATTACAGGAAGAAGACATTAAGAGGTGATGCAGATTAAAAGTGAGATTTGATAAACTCTCCCTGGAAATTAGGATTTAATTGCTCCTAATACTGGCAAAAGATAGAAGAAACTCTAAAAAGCTGCTGCAGGGTTAGCATAAGTATTTTTTGAGCATCACAGTTTCTGCATCATCTGTTGCAATCATAGATTCACCTCCCAACTTTTTTTTCCTTATGCTTCTAGAAGGGATTATTCCCATGAGAAGAAAATACCACTACTGGGTTACAGAAGAGCATATCTAATCCATGTCCCTCTTATGGGAAGGACAGATGCTAATACAGCTGTGTTACATAGCAGTGTAGAGTTGCCTCACTTCCATCCACTGCTGCACAGTTGTGGAGTCATCAGAAGTAGTGAAATAAATGATTTCTGCTTTTGGCTAATCTAGCCATGTTCTCTAACACCTCTTCTGCATTCTATGCTTTAGCCTTAAAAACTACTGTTAAGAGCTGGAAGAAATTCCCTGAATTTACTTTTATATGTAAGTTCAGTAGCCATTTCATTATGGTTTGAAGATTATATTAGGTGTATTTGGAGGACAAAGGAAGATACACTCCATACATGGGAAACAAAATGTTTCAGTTCACCTAAATCAGAGCAGCAGTAACCAAGTCAGCTCACTATCTGAGTGATGTGTGAACTTCAAATATTACCTTGGTTCATTTTAATACTGGGTGAAGGACGACAGTGTCATCTTTTTCAGTGTTTTCTTAAAAATAAATAAATAAATAACCCAACAAACCCAAAGAAAACTTACTTCCTGTGTGGACTGTGAAATTAAAAGCAAATGAGGAAATGTGTATATGCTTATACTGGTGTTAAAAATGTGAGAGAATTTCACCCTGAAGATTGCCCTGAGGAATTGGTAGAAATTTAGAGGCTTACAGTCTGTTGCCATTCAAAACGGAGATGATTGCTGCACTCTTGGTCTCTCTTCAGTCCTCTTTGTTTGCACTGAATGGCGAGGATCCCATTGCCCTGGGCCCAGTGGGAATCAGGCAAGAGAGATGCTTTCTGTATTTTCAAGGTTCTTTCAGTCAGAATTGTAATAAAAGCTTACTTTCCCTCAGCTTTTTATCACTGTCATCTTAAAAATGTTCTCTGGCCACCTCGGTGTGAAACTCCCTGCCTTTTTAGTGTATTTCTAATGCATTTCCCAGGCACACAGAAACATATCTGTGCAACTGAACCTATGCCTACCTCTCCTAAGGTTAATCTCAGGCATTGAGGAAACTGGATTACAGGCTTCATGCATGGTCAGGGCTTGCACACTGTCTGATTTCCCTAGCATTGTGGTTATTAAACAAGTGAATGTCTCTGCGTTTCCTCATCTTATCTGGGGATATGTCTTTCCATTTCTATGACGGCAAAGGCCTCCAGTTTACCTCCATGTCATGTCCATCATTTTGCCAGTAGAGCTCTTTGTGGATGCATCTTCTGTGTGGGCTCTCAGACACGACTGATAATTCGGTGTGGTTAACCTGACACTGGTCGTCTATCTTGCGCAGTTTCCTAGGAAGTTTCAAGCACCTGACAGGAAGACAGTTAACCATGGCAGTAGCAAGTCACATGTGAACCAGCTCTGTTAGTGGACCAGTAGTGACCTATGATCCCAGAGTGGAAAAAGCTCTCCATAGATTTTCTGGTTCTTTAGTGAAAGAGCATTCTGCGTGTTTCTAATCATTATTGTGGCATTGTGGCGAGAAGATTCAGTCCATGATTTTACATTGCAAAAAATTCTGTAGTGGTTTTGTTATATTTAAGATGCAGCTTTAGAAAGAGCCAGTGAAAATACTCTTTTACTCTGAACCTCTTCTATGATCAGGTTCACAGCTGTGCTTCATGGAGCAGATGTTTCAGCCCAATTGACAAGTCAGTATTTTGCAGCACTGGGGAGGAAATGAGAGGCAAGAAAAAAGACAATAATAGCCTTCACTGATACTGATTTTGAATGCTTTGTCATTGAATCGTGGCTTAGAAGTTCATTATAATGAACTAAAAAATAATCATACCTGAATAATTACAGACCTGAATAATTACTTAATGACTAAAACAAAAATGGAAGTGAATCTCGCAGGCTTAGTACACTGCACACTGAATATCACAAGTCCATTGGCTCTCAGCTCTCTGGGTAGAGAGCTCAGAGTATATTTAGTATGTTTTGAGAAAGACAGCTGCCCTTAGAGAAATCCTTACTGATTCCTACTATGTAAAGAAAAAAACACTTCATGATTGTCTTTTTAATCAGGTGACTGACAAGGAGGATACCATTCACAGGAAGAATAATATTCACTAGAGCAATAAAAAACATTTTTAAAATGTCTCCTTGCAAGACAGTGGTAAAAGGATCATTTTTTGCCTTATGTGTCAATATCACAATAGAAACACATTTTGTTTTCTAGACTGTAGTCTTTTTATGTGTGTGTGTGCTCTTTGGATTCCTGCTATGTGTTAGTCATTTTGGGGTATTCACCAGAGCAATTTAAAGTGTTTCTGCTCTCCAATATGGCATACTTATTGGTCAAAATAATAGTCCTTTGTGTATAACAGAGGAGCTTGTGTTTTGCAGAGCGCTAAAATTCTTCCCTTTGCAATTCCAGTGATCTAAAGTCAATACAAGGGGACATGATATGTATTTTTATTACTTTTGTTTCTATGGGGACTCTCTTTTTCCTGTTAGGAATTTGCTGTGGTTTGACTGCAGTCTGTCTGGAGGAAATTTTTTTCTTTGGTAATCCATGAAATGTTGAGTTTATTTATTTATTTTTATCTCTTGAGCAGATGATGGATTCCAAATGTCTTTCTCAAGCAGTGACAGAAAAGCTCAGTCTTGCAAAACCCCACTGAGGCTGCAGTCTCTGATATGGCTATAAGCACAATGCACAGCCACTCATGCTCACGTTTTATATTTTTATTAGACATGCAACCCCCTACTACAATTGCAGAATCAAACAATAGGAAGGCATAAAATTGCTTTTGCAACTTTTGGCCCTTTTAGTATATGCAGTAAGAAGCTGTCTAATTTAATAACTGTTTTCCCTTCCCATATACCCTGCAAGAATCTATTTCATTTGCTGCATGAAATGGTCTATGCATACTTAGTAAGTGGTTACTCAGTGTTTTGGGGGTTTTGTTTGTTGCACAGAAATGTAGCCATAAGCCTAATTTATAGCTGCAAATACAGAATTACCCATTTCCATGTGGCCTTCCTTATGGTGCCTATGAGAATGCCTTACAGATTCCTTTATTTCTGTTCACATCTGTAATCCCCTTTTCTGCTTCTGCACATGGCACACTGAAGCACAAAAGTAAAAGGGAAAAACGTCTAGTGACATGAGCTGCCTTGGATATGATGTGGCATGTCTCTTGTTTTGCAGCTCTTAGCACTGTTACGTATTAAATCTTGGACATATCAAGTTTCCCTGGAGATGAGGACAGAGTAGTTGGTAACCATGTGGAATATGTTCGTTTTCTGTTACTAGCGATCATCAAATAGAATCTTTGTGGTAAAGGTAAGAGGAAAGATATCCACTTATCTAGGGCAGCATTTTGTCATTACCTGTGTTTACTTTTCCTATTTACTACTTTCCTACATATGCCTTCCAACTTCTGTAACAAAGGAGGTGGAAAATCACACCTGTAGCAGCTTCATAACCTGAGGCTGTGTCTTGGCACCATCCTGGACAAACATGGACAAAAACATGAAATGGAATCGTTGTGACAACTCTTTGGAAGGGTCCATCCTGCATATACCAAAGCTGAGCCAATCTGGTACAGCTATTTTGTGTACAGGCAAAGCCCAGACAGAAATCTGAAATTGCTGATTCTTCTGGGAACTGATTATTTCTGTTCTTCCCCTTCTAGAATTGTCCAACTATTTTGCTTTCTCTTCTTGCCTGAGTTATTTTTCGGCTGCCCCACTTGATAAACAGGTCTTTAATTCATCTGTTTACCTGATGTTACTGTAGCTTCCCTCCCTGGCCAGGCTGAGTCCATCTAGCTCTGTGTTCCTTCTTGGACTCTTCCTCTGTGTGTTACCCACCTGCTACTTGTTCTTCTCCATGACTTTATATTTCCTTCCTACATCTGTTGCCATTATCCAGTCTCAGTCTAATTTTCTCAACATGTTTCTCCTCTGTATTCTCACTTGTGTTTTAGATGATTTCATTCTCCTGCTACTACAGATTCTTTCCTGGTTTGTCTTGCATCCGCCTTTCTCCCCTTCAGTCCTAGTACAACTTCATCAAGATAAGCTTTCCAAAATTCCAGCTTCACCTTGGCCAGATGCTCACAGTCTTTTCCCTTCTTCAGCATCCATGTTCTTGGCCTTCCATGATGTCTCTAGCTTCCACTAGTACTCCTGTGTGTCAGTTGTGTCTCTCCTCCCCACTCACACTTTTGCTCTTTCCCTCAACAAATTCAGTTTAATTGTGGTTTACCCTTACACTGTTTTTTAATTCTCCTTCCAAAGCCTTTATCCAATTCCTTCTTTTCTTTACCTGAATCAGTGCGCTTACTTTTCTGGAAGAGAATAACCATCAGAGGAGAAGTGAACTCCTTGCCTTGCAGCAGCCAAGTGAAAAACAAAGAAAACCCAAGATATCTTTAATCTTACAAATTGATGTGATCATCAGGCTGCCTTCTGGGGTTGGTTTGGTTCTTTCTAGTTCACGTGTAGCATCCTAGCATATATACTAGGATGACTTTACCTGAAATCTCAACCACTAATACTGATCAATCTTGTTGGTCATCCACAAATAATGTTTTTCTGGACATTTATGAGTGAAAGTAGGAAAAAATACTTAAACATAAGGAGAAAATGGTACGTAGCTGTTATTAAAGCTTTTTCCTACCAAATTTCAGTTTTACTGAGTTTTTCAGTTTCTGAATTACTAAAAAAGCCACAGATTGTATTAGGCAAGCATTGTATTTCTCTTTGCCCTTCCTACTAAAAAGCTACATTGTTTGGCCTGAAACCATTTTGAGAGAAAAGTAGTAAATGAAAGCAAATAATTATCACAGAGCATTTCTGCCAAGTCATAAAATTTGGGAATGGTCTAAGCAACTGAAACGAGTATTTTATTGTAGCAAGAACTTTACAATAAAAACTTAAATTGATCTTCTACTTGAAGCCCTCATGTGTTCCATATGTTTGATATGATACAGATAAAGAACTTGTCTTTTTACCATATATCAAAAACTGAAAGTAGAGAGTATTTACAGTGAGGCAGCCAGTGCGCATTCCAAATATTCCAGTGAGGCCCTTAGGCTGAATACCAAACATCTGTGGTCCTTAGGGCTGGCTGAGTTTGAAACATGAGAACAGGCAACATTTCCATAGGCAGTCTTTAGGGAAAAGACAGTCTTTCTTCCTGCAGAAAGACTTCAGTGAGAATGCCTTCTATGAGTGTTTGACCTCTTTAAATGCAAATGGGGCAGAATCAGTCTCTCTTCAAAGGTAGTATGCTGGTGTGTAAGAAACTGAGTAATGTGGGGAAAACAGAGATGTTTGCCTGCTTCTGATAGAAAAGAGTATGATTGGATTTGAACATCTGCACAAAGGAGAAGCTCGGAGAGCATAGAGCTTACTAATGTGATGTATTTGAGGGTGAAAAATAATAGTACCCTTAGTCTTGCAGTCACACAAAATCTTGCAGGCTTTCCCCAGGCACACAATTAGTGAATGGCAAGAGACTTGTTTCAGTATCCCACTGTATCACCAACTATCACTGTACCGTTTTTAATATTCTGAGGATGGGAGAAAACAGCCTTGACTGCAGTTGAAGTTGCTTCATTAACCAGTTTCTGACCATCTTACCTCTCCTCCTCCCTACCTTGTGTTAGAATCAATGCATCACTTAAGCCGTCTAAGCATTTCTACATACCCTAATCACCTGATGAATGCTCCGGTTATAGGGTATAGCTTTGAGGAATGAAATTAGCATCAATTTTATTTTAATTGTTATTTATTTTTCTGCTATGTGGTTGAAGAACATAGGACAATAAAAAAAAAAAAAAAAAGTAAGCTCTACAGTGAATAGTATTTTAAATGTATTTATTCTAATATTTTCCAAATTGCTATTCATGAATTCTGTGTAAAGCTAGGTGGTTACATGACAGAAGCCCTTCTTGCTAGCTTTAAATTTAACAAAAATATATATATACTCTTCTAATGTCCTTTTTGTGCTCTGATTCTCAATGTGATTTTATACACATTGTGTAGTGCAGAAAGTAAAAGAGAAGCTGTTTTTAAAACTAACAGGATACCTTCATTAAAATCAAATCTGTTTTCAGGAGGGACACTGCTTAAAACAGTACCAGTCTTCTGAATAATGAGGTTATTGAGCCCTTGATAAAGAAGGAGTAAATTGTTCATAAATGACCTCTGGAATTACATTAATTATACACTCATTTTTGAATTGGTTGTGTTAATGAAATATATGGTTTGGTCACCTTTTTGTATATTTGTATGCTGATTTGCATTATGGTTTTATTAAGTCTTCCCGAAGTCTTAACCCTGAGCTATACCACTCCATGGCAGAACTCATTTTCAATCATGTGGTCTCTCTCCTGTCCATAATGTGTTTATGTTTCATAAAGGTATAAACTAATTTTAAAAATTAGCAAAGGATTTCATTTTGCTCACTCGCTTTTACTAGAAAATAATCAATCTGATAATATGAGTCTCAGTGTCATCCTCTGCTATTGTTTTTGTGCCGTTATGAACTCACAGTTAATATCCTAACCAACAGACTTTTTGAAGAAGGGAGTTTTAGTTCCATTGAACAGGCTGTTGCTGAAAGTACAAGTTCTTTTCTTTGATGTTAGACTGTAGTTACAGGCTTTTGTTTTATTGGTTTGGTGTTTTTTTTGGGGTGGTGGTTGGATTTTTTTCTGTATGGTTAATATTGGAGACAATAAGGATTGATGTGTTTGACTTCGTTAGAAGACTTTTGTGTTGCGTTGTGAATACAGAGACTGTGTTTTGTAATGCATTGTGTGTCTCATTGTAAATCACTAGTGAGTTCAACTCAATTGGAAACAGAATATAAATGAAATGTAGTTAAAATAGCAGTCCACTTCTGTTTGTAGTTAGATGCTCAATCTCTCTTTATATCTCTCTCCTAAGTCATTTATTTTGTTCCTCTACTCCATGCTTTCTCAACTTCTTTAGTGGTCTTATGCAGCATGCAGAATTTGTTACAGACTAGCAACAAAAGATACCTAAAGAGACCTCTTTCACTTTCTCATCACAAACATCAATGTTTGCATGTAAGAGAGTGGCTGCAAAACCAGCATCTAGATATGGGGGGGGTAATGAACCTGCTCCTCTGTAGAACAGTGACTTTTGCAGACTTTGGAGATGGACTGTGTATTTGAAGCACATTAAGGAGCAGATAGTAATGAAGAACAAGCTCAAAGTATAACTACCTGGCTATTCCATCCATTTCATTCATGTCCAGAAGAAATGTCACTTCACTGTGTATGGCTTGACTGGTTAAGGCTGGTACATTTGGCGGCCTACTAACTTGGAAAGAAATGGTCAGGTCTGCCTGAGCCCTACTATGAATGTTAGATAATGAGATGGTTTGGATTGGTTTCCTTTGGACAAAATTATTCCTATACTTGAAAACCTTCCTTTATTTCCATTTCCTTGCAAATAGTTGGCCTTGAAGAATAAGTATCTGATCACATAGTTTGCATTTCTGATTATTCCTTTTCCTCACTTGCTTTTTACTGCCTGTGTACCTTCTTTTCTCTGCTCTGGTCTCCTCCCTGAAAAACAACTCTTCAGTAACTATTTTCTCCCCACTGTTCCCAATTTTCCTACATCTACACCCAAATTTGTTATTTTCTGATATTGTCATCTAGATAATTTTGGCTGCTCTTGCAAGACTTCAGTCTCCAAAGGTGCCTAGTGCTTCCTGCTGGTGATCTGTGACCTGACCTTTTCTCACGAGTCCATTTCAGCATGGTGAAATCCTGCCATCCCTCATGGCTGTACGTGTAACTTTTCTCAGCTCCTCACTTTGCTAAAACCTCTGGCAATTCCTCATACCATATCTAGCATTTTTCCATGTCCTATTCTGTTAGGCTAACCTCAGCCTGAGGCCCAATTGACCTTTTCATTTGCTTGCACCCCTAACAGTACAGAGGTGCAGTCAAGCCTGGGGGCTGTTTTGAAAGCTAAAAGATATTCTCACTGCCCTGAATAGCCACTACAATGTGAACTGCAAATGGAGGTATACTAGTTATGTGTATTTTAAATTGCTCATTTAAACTTCAGTGCAGCAATTGTGTCGCACCTAACAAAGACAGAATTAAATTATTTAGCAACTGCCTTCTAATATTGAATAAAAAATTGTGAGTGATGGTAGATTATGATTAGCATTCTATTTATTCTTGATTCTGCATATGTAACACGTATTTCAGTTGAAACTGAATGGACACAAGAAATGAAGACTAATACCACAACTTTGTGTTGTGTCTAGAGGAAGCAAAGAGGAGAATTTACAAGAGCTCAAAGAGAATTATACAGGTGTATAGTCTTGTGAGAATTGCAGTGGGAGTTTGTAATGATGGCTAGGGATTTAGACCTGCTCTGTTTTCCTTACAGCAGTTCTTCTAGCAGTACTATTTGCCTTTATATTTTACTGAAATACTGTTTCAGTAGTTGCTCCAGGGAAAGAACGGCACCTCCCAAATCATACCTCTTTAGTAATGAATGAACTGAAGTAGGCAAACACTGGTGTTCACAGGAGACACTGCAAATCCCTGCCTACCACCTGCTGACAGGCAAGGAAAGGTAATCCTAGCACAGAGGACAAAGCTTTAGGAAATGGACATACATGTTCTGATGGTGTAAAAGGTGAAGCATTCAGTAATTACATAAGGATAATAAGCACAATATATCCTTTTTTTTTTTGAACTTCAGTTTCTTCACCTTGTAGCAGTAAATACAAGAGTGCATAAGAAACCTAAATAAAAAATGAAGTATTTTTGTATGTGGTTTGCTACCTAGGAAAACACAGTTTTAAAGTTCCCTTTTCTGTTTGTTTTATTATGTCATCTTAACTGATACACTGCTTTGTTACACTGTATTTTCTTCTATAAAGTAATCACAATGGGGTTGTTTTGGTTGTGCTCTGAGACAATCTTTCTTTTGTTTTTGGGAATATGTGTTAAGAATAGTTCCCAATGCACAGGAATGACTTACTGTTAGTGCTTTGTAGCTCCTACATGAGAAATCACTGCATTCATTTCAAACTGCAGCACAACGGTTATGGATTATTTTGGTTAAGATATGTGTATGTGATCAGTAATCAGATGTTAATCTGTATGAAACCAGTATCTCAGTACAGAACACTCTTTTCAGTTGTTCTCTTACTATTCTTCTGATGTATATGTAGCTAGCAATGGATGGAAGATGACTTCTAGGTACTGGTGTTTGTTTTGATGTGAGAAATCGCATGAGAGGGGATACATACATAATACACAAGCCACAGTGAGTTGAAAAACTGTACATGGAAACAGTTGATCTAGGTTCAAATTTATCTGTCTAATCTGGGGTAGACCCCACCACCTCTATTCAAATGAAAAATTTGAAAGCAAATTAAATTTTAAATCTAAGGCAGAAGTGGAATTTCTTGTCTCTCAGAGGTAGAAAAAAATGTTCTGCTGTTTGCATCAAAGTAGGACAATCTTTTTCCTTGCTTAGTATTAGGCTTTAGCAGGAATTAGAATCTATGGAAGAAAAAAATGAAGTAAAGGGAGAGGATTTAAAGAATCCAAAGAGTGTCTGGACTTAGAGAAAAAATGGACGGATCTTTGGATGATTGATTTTTTTACAATGTAGGAAAAGCAGCAATGGGAAGAAGAACAGAGGAAGATACCTAGGAAATTGATTCAGACATTCACTTGCTCAGATGTTGCAAGAAGTTAACTAAGACGGATTGATGTATATATATTTACTTCAAGTTTATAATGATTTGATCTAAGGTAACCAGAGGCTTATAGTGGGGGAGATGGTTGTCTGTGACAGTGGGGAGCTGGGCTTAATACTCTGGGAGCTGCCTTTCAGTCCTGTGCAGTCTATTTCAGGTCTTCTATGGTTAAGGTCTTTGGAGGTGAAAATACTGTGATTCATACTGAAACAGTAGACAGATCCTGAGATAAAATACATAGTCTACATTTCTAAAGACAAGTTTATTTAGGAGAATGTTTCCAATAAAGTGCAATTAATTGGTGCAAAATCTTAGCTTTATAATTGAATTTGTCTATTTACCATCAACATGTGCGTTAATGGAAGCAAGAATATAGATGCATAACATTTAGTCACTTGTGGTTTGGTAGATTCATACTCTCAGTCTTGAATTTCACTAGTGTTTCATGCAGAAATAATAATCACACACAGTCATTTGTGAAACGGGGAAAGAGGATATGCCTTTTTCAAAGATTAAACATAGGCTTCTTTTATTCAGATTCATGCAATAGATCCTATACCCCTGAGTGTGTCATTAGCAGCTCATATAAAAAAACTCCCCACCTGTTGATCACAGTCATGCAGTTTTGCATAGAAAAAGTATTTGCATTCTTTTCCCTGTGTCTCATAAAGTATACAGGAGGCTGCAAATGTATCCTCTCTACATCTTTATATGAATTGCCAACTGTTCTCTCTCTCTACTACTGTGTTAAAGAACTGAAGATTAATATTATCAAAAGAGAAAATAAAAGATGAAAAAACATTGCTAGCAATTTGCATTCTGTAATTTCCTCCTCACAGAGTACTTTCTTGTTCTTCAAGAAACTCTCGAACATCCAAGCATTACAATCTAGGCCACATGAATATCAAAATAATTATAATTTTCTTTCTTTTTTTTCCCCCCTGCATTATTAAACATTTTGTAAGGACATATTCAGAAAAGGCACCTTAAAATTCTTATTTTTGCACTGGTGTCTCTTGAAAATTCCTCTGGATAGGATTTGATTTACCTGTGTGAAAACGGCGCTCCTTACTATTCTCCAGACTTTGTTTTTCCTTGCAGCATTTCTGTTAAAGTATTAATACAGAATAGAATCATAGAACAATTTGGTTTGGAAGGGACCTTAAAGCTCACCCAGTTCCAACCCCCTGCCACAGGCAGGGGCACCTTCTGCTAGAGCAGGTTGCTCCAAGCCCTGTCCAACTTGGTTGAACACTGCCAGGGATGGGGTGGCACAGCTTCTCTGGGCACCCTGTGCCAGCGCCTCAGCACCCTCACAGGGAAGAACTTCTTCTTAACATAAAATCTCTAAATCTCCCCTCTTCCAGTATAGAGCCATTTCCCTTTGTTCTGTCACTGCCTGCCCTTTTCAAAAGCCCGTCTCCAGATTTCTCGCAGGCCTCCTTTAGGTATTGGAAGACTGCTAAAAGGTCTTCTGTGAGCCTTTCCTTCACCATGCTGAACAAGCCCGACTCTCTCATGTAGGAAGTGCTCCAGTCCTCTGATCATCTTCATGGCTATCTTGTGGACTCGCTTGAGCAGATCCATATCTTTCTTATGCTGGAGGCCCCAACCAGAGCTGGATGTTTGGAAGCCCAGATGAAAAATACAGTTTTTGAGGGTTTATGTTTTAAGCATGGCTTCTGTCAGTCTCCTCAAATCCAAAAACTTGAAGGCTGCGAATGAGAAGTGTGTATGTTCAGTGTAGCAGAAAACTGTAAGAAAAAAAGAACTTTTTCTTTATGTTGCTAAGATTTGATATTTCTAGTGGTTTTTTTCAAGCTTTTTAACATATGAAATATGCGTGAAAACAGGTTTCTTTTTAAAACTGCTGTTTCCTGTGGTATCTGATCCCCTTTAAGGGTGTGTGGTACAAATGAGAACCTGTAATCTGTTTCTAAAGGATTTAATTTTTACATATGTTCATTCCTCTATTGATACCGACTCATCTGGAATGACTGCAGATTGAAGGATTACTATAAAGTAATCACCCATTAACATTTTGATTAGTTAAGAGCAGAACTTTGAACTCAGAAGGAAACAGAAGCCTGTGGGACTGCAAAACACATCCGTATGTCTTTTGCTGTTAATCCCATTTACAGGTTCTAATAACCTCAAACTTGCTTACCAGTCCACTGGAAGGGAATTTCTTTAGTACTGTTCTAAGCTGGTGGTGAGGCATTTCTCTGGCAGATCCATTAGGATTGCCAGAAGAGTGAGCCAGAGGTCTGCTGAGGTCTCTAGTGTTAATAGAGATCTCATTAGCAGCTGGAGATGTTAATCTCCAGCCCTGCAGAACTCCTCCAGCCCTGCAGAACTCCTCCAGCACTGCAGAACTGCTTAGTGGTTGCACCTGATTTTAACACAGATTACATTATTTAGAGAGTGAGATGGTTTCTCCATGCTTCCTCAAGATGATGTGTAGTTTCTGGGAAAGGATCCTCAAAGGAATGGGGTGATAAGGTGAGCAAGAGAGAGGCAGTTTCTCTGCAGATTCACAGCTCTTGGGATTATTTCTGCAGAGCAAGAGCTTCCTGCATCCCTGATTTATGTGTCCTCTGTAGAAGTACAGACATGGTAATGCTTTGTCCTCTGAAAATGCATAATACTGCATTCTGATTCTTCTTTTACCAACTTCTGGCTGGAAAAGCATGCTCTTGCAGCATTTCTGTTCCTTTGCCATGGTTTAGCCTCAGCTGGCAGCTATGTACCACACAGCAGCTTGCTCACTGTCCCCTGCCCTGGTGGGGTGAGGAGGAGAAACAGAAAAAGGTAAAATCCATTGGCTGAGATAAGAACAGTTTAATACTTGAACTGAAGTGATATATAATTCTAGTAATTGTAATGATAAGGGAGATAACAAAAAGAAAGAGGGAAGTAAAACCTAATAAAGACAAGAGGTGCACAATACCATTGCTCACCACCCGCTGACTGGTAGCCAGCCTGACACAAGCAATGATCAGTCCCTTCCAGGTAACTCCCATAAGTTTCTGTACTGGACATGACGTGCTGTGATATGAGATAGTTTGGGTCAGGTATCCTTTGGCTAGTTTGGGTCAGGTATCCTCTCTCTGATCAGTGCTGGCTTCTTGTGCCCCTCTTCAATAGCAGAGTATTCAGCTGGACAAGGTGCTAGGACATCAAGTCTAGGTCATGCTTGCCTAGAGAGCTTGGACCAGCTGATCCTCAAGATCCCTTCTAACCTGGTATTCTATGATGATTGATTCTACTGCTGCGTCACAGTATTGGTCTGAAGGTGGAGTAACAGCCTCTTTAAAGTGGGGGAGTGTGATTGTGAGGGAAGGAGCAGAACTCACTTTGTAATTCTTCTTTCAACTAAATGAGGACTAAATTTATCTGGTCCTGCTGTTCTGTGGGAGCTTTGTTGTTGATTTGTTTTGTTTCCATAACAGAAATCCAATTTTAAAAATCCATGAGCAATTATCTGCTTTTGTTGTGGAAAACAGGCACTTGGATTCTCTGTATAGTATATTATTGTTGGGGGTAAGGGGGAAGTTGCAGTTGTTTTACTCAGTGTTCTGAGCTGAATAAAATCTGTTTTATGACTCACTGCAAACAAAATAAGCCCGCAAGGAAAAAAGAATAGAAGAAAAAAGAGAAGTGTTCTGCTGCTGTTCTTAAAAACCCTGCAGGATCACATCCTCAAAGTGATAAAATGATACACTTATGGCTGGGATTATTTTGCCGTGCTTTACTTAGTACTTGTGAGCAGGACATGCTTCCCCACAAAGTGTTTGGCTCACAGTTGGGCAGACCTTTGACAGTAATATAAACTTTTCATATCCTGTTCTAAAGGAAAGAGGAAGAAAAACCTACATTTTACAGATTAGTTACAGTACCTGCAGTCATATCAACATAGGCAAACATAGATAAAGGCAGAAATAGGAACTGACACTTCTGAGCAGCACTTTTTCTACTTCACGTATGAAAGTGGAATACCCTAAAGCCTCTGTCATCTCCAGAATACAGCCCATGTTGAAGTTTACTAGAAGTGATTCAGTTCTGTGTTTCTCTGATCTATTCTTTCCACTTATGGGGTTTTTTGTAAGGTACTTTACATAGCATCTTCTTTCATTTCTTATACTAATGACTCCTGACACTGGGTAAGAAAGGCTTCTTAGAGATTTGTCAGGAAAGATAAAATAACCCTGTAGACAAACAAGCTCACATACTGGGTTTGTTTGCTGGTCTGTTTAATCTATAGAGTACTTTCCAAACAGAAGGAAAATACTATGGTTGCTAAATAACATAATGAAGGAAGGTTATGCAAGATTTTATTTTAAAATGTAATCTTGGTTGAGTAAGACTGTCAGTGATACAGCAAGAGGTAATGGGTTTAAACTTAGACAGGGGACGGTCCGGTTAGATATAAGGCAGAAGTTCTTTACTGTGAGGGTGGTGAGGCCTTGGCCCAGGTTGCCCAAGGAAGTTGTGAATGCTCCATCCCTGGCAGTATTCAAGGCCAGGTGAGACACAGCCTTGGGTGACATGGTCTAGTGTGAAGTGTCCCTGCCCATGGCAGGGGGGTTGAACTGGACGATTTTAAGGTACTTTCCAACCCAAACCATTCTATGTTTCTGTGATTTAGCAGAAGTACTGACAGCCCCTTGAAAGACATGAATAGGACAAAACCCAGCAGCTACAAGTTGCTTGTAAAAGGAAAATTCTGATTTGACAAAAAATTCCTGGAGAAGGTGATTAGTCCCAAAGCAGACTGCCCAGAGAAGTTGTGGAAACTCCATCCATGGAGATTTTTAATACTTGACTGGACAAGACCCCCAGCAAGTTGATTCACTTGACGAATCAACTTGAAGGGTTGCAGTAAATAGTTTGCCAATGAGAGGGAAGGCTGCAGTGCAGACCTTGGAGTGTAGAGTGCCTGCACTGCTCTCCGGAGGGGATGGTGCATGATGGCAGGGCTGCACTCGGTGCTCCTGGTGGAAGTCCTCCTGCAGCAGGGGCTGAGCTGCGGGACACTGTCAGTGGGCTGAAAGATGTCAGGGATGCTGAGAGAAAGCAGCACTGCTTGCTCCAGGACCAGGCTGTGCAGGGGCCCCAAGCATCCCCTGTAGCTCTTGGAAGAAAGAAGGAGGCTGCTAACTCAGGAAGCTGGGAAACAGTAACAAAAAAAGCCAGCAAAAAAAGGAGGAAGAGGACAGTTAAAAGCAAGGGGCTTCCTCCTCAGTCTGTTGTCCCCACCCAGAACCGCTTTGCTGTCCTGCAGGGGGCTGAGAAGGATCCACTCTCCTCTCAGGAACAATGGCTGATGCGCTGGTAAAGAAGATCACTACTGGTGCTGCCAGGCAAAAGTGGCGGGCTGTAGTAGTAGGGGACTCTACTCTACTCTGGGGTCTGTCAGCCTGACCCTGTCTCAGGGGAGGTGTGTTGCCTACCAGGGGCTCGGATCAGGGTTGTTGCGGAGAAGCTGCCTGCTCTAGTCGGTCCCACTATTACCTGCTTCTAGTGATCCATGTGGGTGCTACTGATATAGATAGCAGTAACCCAGAGAACATAAAGAAGGACTGCAGAGCTCTCGGGGAGGTGGTTAGGGGCTCTGGAACTCAGACTGTCTTTTCATCAAATCTCCAGGGTGCAGGGGAGGATCTTACACAAGGCAATTTATTTTTGGCAGTTGAAACACGTTAAAGACTGTTTGCTGAGTTTGGATGTTCCCTTTCTCTCTCTCTCTCCCTTTTGTTCCCATTCTAAGCCAATGAAGCGTGAAAAAAAGAAAACTAGATGGGATTTTTATTGATGTAGATCAGATATTTTCTTTTTATCAAAACTTTGACTCCTGGCATATGAGGAGTTTTTGATAATGCACTACTTTAGTCTTCACTTGTAGCTTCTGTAACTGCTGATGTTGTGCCTTTTGACTATTGGATTGTCTTAACTGTCTTTGTAAAAGTGACTCGACCTTGTGAACTGCTCACAATTCCCAACAGTGTGTTATGGTAGAGATTTGAAGCTTAATCGGTGACTTAGGGTGACATCAGACAAAGCGACAGGATTAGGCTCTCCTATTAATAAACTCTTCATATCTTTATGTAGCTGTTACTTAACAACATGACGTTTCTAATTCCTACCAAATGTTGAAATTACGTAGGCGGATGGCTCAGCTTTATTATCTTGAGTATTGGCTGAGGTAAAGAAAAGAAAGCTGTTTAAATCTCGTGTCTAATATCCCAGAGAGTTTTCTTTGTGGAACTCTACTTTTTAGCATCTGCTTCAAAATCCAGCACCTGCACATTCCCTTTCTTTGAGCCCTGCTGCAAAACAACAGAAAACTTTTGGTAGAGGTAGTTTAGTACAGCATAGTATCTTTATATAGTACTTCAAATTTCAGCTGAGTAACAGCAAGAAGCAACTTTCTATCAAAGTAAGCAGGGTTTGTCAATAAGAGGAAAAACTGCTGTCGCCAAAATTCTACTTCAGTAAAAAAAAAACCCAAAGTAAGCCATGATTTGAAAATATCTGTAAGAAATTGAGATAAACCCCTTTATCTCAGTTTCTTACAACTGCCTCAGGTAGCAGTCAGTCTTAGCTTAGACTGTATCTGCCCCTTTGTTGTTCAAAGATGACCCTTTCAGATGAGAAGCCACTCATCCCAAACTCACCTATGTTAAAATATTTTAATGTTTTGAAATTAGACAAAGGGACAAATGTTAATAATTTATTGGTATAAAGCATCAAAGAAACTGGCTTAAACCCAAAGTTTCATTTCTAGTAATTTTTAATCTGTTTCCTTGGGTTTAGCAGACAAGTGATACGGATATGGTTCATATTTAAATTGTAATTACCTGTAGCATTTCATGAGCATTCCTTATTACCTCTGTCAGCCCTTTAGAATTCTACATTGTTATATTCTATCTAAAATATTAATGAACTGACATCAGTTTACTTACAGATGTTTTCATATATGACCCAATATAGTCCTTGACTTATAAAGCAACCTGCATGTTATTTTACTCTTTAAAAGGTTGTAATAAAGAAATGGGCTTTACCTTAAGCTCAACTCAAGATGGAGGCCCTTTTTGGCCATGGAATTTTTGATTTTATTATTGCAGCATCTTCATCTATCTCCTTCAGATGTGGATCTTCCTTTGTTTGGTGCCTGTTTCATTTTTTCAGTGAAGTGAGACCTGTATTTCTGTTGCAGAACAGGCAACTTATGAGCTGAGGCTGTTCACGCAGACAGAAAATCAGGACAGCATCATGGACTACGTTCCAGTTCAGAAACAGGCATCCTGGGGCAGTGAATTCCTAGTAATCTGTGGTAGCAAGCTGATGAGATGCATTTTGAATGTAAAGCTTTTGTCCAAGGGACATTCCCTTTTCTCTTTTCTATCCCTTTGACATCTCCCCTGAGTTTCAGGTCTTGGAAAGTTAACATAGCAAGATTGGATGTATGAACCTTGAGCCACAGTGTATTTCTTACATTTTTCCCAGTAAAGAAGAATTCAGTGTTTGCTTTTGCTTCTTTGGGGTATCAGCTCACACTTTACATAGCCTGGTATTGTGTCAATAAAATGACAAAATCAGCACAGCACTGAAGCTTGAGGGCTGATGGCATGGCATGTTGCTGTGTGTGCTGGTCACGGAGATACTGAAAGAAATGAATTTGATTACAAACCTTCAGCATAAATCCCTATGAACAATGATGTACAGATCACCTTGTCTGATGAGCTTGCTACTTGCGGTTGGCTGGCAAACTGGACTATTTACGAAACATTAAGCTATGTTACTCTCAGCTGGATTTAAAGTACAGTAACATTATGCTCACATAAAGCTCATCATGAATGAGATTTGAAAAAATGTTAACTGCACCAATCTCAGAGGATCAGCACTGTGAATAAGATAGTGTGTTCATGCTGAATATTTCCACTTAGCTAATCTAAACCTATTAGAGTAGGTAAAAGACTAAATTCAAATTATCAAAAGAAGCTTGAGGTAGTATTAGAGTGTAAAATTCCCTGGGCAAATTCAATGTCATTTAATGATATATGTCTTAAAGAGAATTTGTTTTAATCCACAGATAATGTGATGTGTGGATTTTTGAATTCTGGTTTTTTGTCCTTTCTCTTTTTTAAGAGGTAAAACTTTCATTTTCAATGAAACCTTAACTTTTAGCAAGATGCATTATCTTGTAGTATCAGGTTCCTGTAGGTGAGCATTAGCCTATTTGTGAGAGAAAAAACTGTGCTCTCTGGAGCTGTGCCTAGTATGTCCCCTCTTAGTTCAGGACAGCAATGGAGCACCTGGATGCTAAAAATGGAAAACCAGTTAGGAAGAGTAATAGGAGCCCACAGTAGCTTTAAATAGATTAACTTTCAAAGTTTAGCTCTCTGTTAGCCCTGCTTATTTAATCTAGATACATGTGTTTCTTTCTTAGCAGACCCAAATATGATGATGAAAATTAATTAGACATCTAATGCATTCCTGTACCTTTGAGGGCTTATTCCCTACATAATATTGCCTAAAGGTAGTGTGCTACCTGTTCTGCTGAACACTCTAATACTTCCTCTAGTCAAGATGGATCTCCTGCCACTTGCATTTCCTTTGCCATTTATTATCCCTTATCAATTCTAGGGAGGACTGTGGTCTTGCTGAATGATATGAAATATGAGAAGGACTCAGAACGTACTTAGCTGTCTCTAGCAGCAGATTGAGTGCCCATCACAATTCAACGTTATGCAATCCTAAATGCTGAGGGGTCCATAGTAAAAAACTCAGAAACTAAGTCTGCAGTGAAGCACATCAAGAGACCTTTAAGATCAGTAGAGCAAGAAATTTGCAGTGTCCTTTCGCGCCCCTAGTATGTTCTCAGACTTAGTTTTTCTAAGGTCACATTAGCAATTTCATCATATATTCCTAAAAATGCATGTGAATTATCACCATGGGCATGGTTTATTTTTCATGGGCTTTTGGCCTTGCTTTTTCATAATTAACTGAAAAAAATAGTGGGGTTTGTGGCTGTTCTATTTAGGTGGTTTGATCTTAACTATCATCTAGTGTGCTGGAAAGGGTTTATCTGTGAGATAGTGATTTTGTTTCTAAATCATGGCAGAGCCCAAGTTGCTTAAGGGAGCAGCAGATACTGCCTGCTCATAACTAGATCTTTAGTTCTCAGTACTGAGACAGGCAGTGTGCTCTCAGGTGGATTAAACCTATACCCTGGTGTACTGGATTAACAACAATAACAAGGTAAATACACCTTTAGTCCAAAAGATAAAAGATATGATTTGTGCCTTTCTATGTGTTCATGTCAGCAGTGGTAGTCAAGGTGGCTCCTACACAATGTATTAAAATGCCAGCTTTTATGGAGCATTAGGTGGCTTATCAAGAGGTGCTAAACTGGGCCTGTTTATGAAATTGTATGCCCAGTATCTTAAAACACACTTCAATGGCTACTGATTTTGATATAAATATATGAGGTGCTGATTAATGGATGTCTTAGTCTAGGACACAGACTAAACTCAGTGAAGCCAACTAATAGATGATGATAGTATCTTACCTTTTCAGTGCAACTTTCAAAATGAGTAGAGCCTTTCATGACAGGATAAACCTGTTTGTAGCAGGGCTTTAAAATCTTGAAAGCCTGGAATAAGATGATGTACATGGACAGGTCATTGACCAAGAACAATATTAGACTAAGAGTAAGTTACCTCTCAGTTTTTGTAATAAATCAAAAATAAGGTCATAGCATCCTCAGAAAACAGTACTGTAATTAGAGGTTATCCTCCAAAGCACACACAGTGTCTTATCAGTGCTTCTTTTATCTTAAAGGTGGTTTTGATAGTATCTTAGTGCTGGGTTTGATAGCAGCTCACTGCTGGGAGCATGCAGTCTATTTGATACTCAGCATACATTTTTCCAGTCTTCCTGTTCTTACTTTGAAGGTGTTTTTCCTTTTCAATTGATAATTCTGCTTTTTTTAAATGCAGTTTTATCAGATTAAAAAAGAATCAGTGTTAATTTTTCAAGCAATGTATTGAAAATTAGATTGTTTTCTTAGGTAGCGTGTCCTGTTTGATAGCCCAAAGTATATGTGATAGGAAGCTTGAGTCTGGGGCGCTATTTCATTGTTGCCATTTTATTTTGTTTACTTTATTAGGTTAGCAATTATTTTGTATTTACTATGAATTCAGTCTCGATGTTTCTTTTTCTTCCCCCAAACCTTTCTCTTCTCTCCACATCCCTACTGCACAGACATATTGTCATGATTTTAATCCATTGTGCGATTCAATCTTTAGTGGCAACTGGGAATTAACCACCTTATTGGCTGCTTGTCAGCATTATGAAATCATTTTGGAGCTGTCTGTTTGCCTTCACTGATGTTTTCTATTAAGACTTAGGAAGATTGTATCTTTGTATTGCAAAGGGAAATTGTCTGCAACTTTGAATGGATCTCTAACATTACCCAGTTCTGTCCTTCAGCGTTCAGTGCTAACAGTGATCATTGTAGGTGGTTTGTAGTCCTTCCTCGGGTATTTTTTATTTTAATAATGAAGCTACTGTGTATTTCCATTCAACCAAGATCATGGACATACATTAATTGTGGTAGCATTATCTAACAATGAGGATGATTAGGGCTATCCTAACAGACCTTTCCTGAAGCAGATTGGTGTTATGGATTCAGTTTCTAGATCTATGACTAAAATTGGAATTTGCCTTTAAAAAGTTTGCCTATCATCTAATAGAGTAAATATCGTTCAGAAATCCTATTTATTTTCATTCTTTCAAATTCCTTTTCTTCAGCCTTTTGAGTACCTTGCTTTTCACAGTCTCTTCTAAGACTTTCTCATTTTGTTGAAAACATATTTTTTCCTACATTACTTATAACCTGATTTAACTGTAAAGTTGAAAGCACACATTGTTCCTAAATTCATGAGGTGCTTATGCCTATTTCCTTTTTAAAATTCTGTATCTGTCTATGAAGATTCAAATCCGTTCCTTCTATCCTTAAGACTGTGATGCAAAGAGCATGTAAGTTTGACTCCCATTAGTAGGAGTCTGCCCTGGATCACCAACATCTATGCCTAGATGGAAGAGAACAGAATTTCATTCATAAAAAATACCTGGGCAAAAGATAGTACTTTTGATGATGTCAGTGAATCATTGGCAGTTGGCATCAGTACTTCTTACTGTTACAGAAAATTTATTTTTCACTCTAGTGACCCATGGCTAATCCAGTTCCATATCCATTGATCTAAGGCAGTAATGAATGGACTGAACAGATTTATACCAGAAGAAATCACTTTTTTTAGCAGAAGCTATAAAGTATATAGTGATATATCTTATCAGTCCCTTATGGGATATATTCAGTTTCTTATGGGATAGCCTAGAAGTTTCAAGGCTTGTTGTATCATTTGCATGGCTGTTATAATATTCGTGTTCTAGTAATACCATGGCCATGGAAAAACCTCTTTCAGGGACACACTCGAGTGTGTTCATGAGCCAGTTCCTAAATCACCTGTACTGTCCCAGTGAACTGTAGAGTACTGTGTGCAGTTCTGGTATCTCCAACATAAAAAAGACACAGAACTTTTGGAACAAGTCCAAAGGAGGGCCACGAGGATGATCAGGGTTTGGAGCACCTCCCATACGAAGATAGAATGAGAAAGTTGGGGCTGTTCAGCCTGGAGAAGGCTGTGTGGAGACCTCATAGCAGCCTTACAGTGTCTGAAGGGAGCCTATAGGAATGCTGGGGAGGGACTCTTCATTAGGGACTGTAGGGACAGGACATGGGGTAATGGGTTTAAACTTAAACAGGGGAAGCTTAGATTGGATATGAGGAAGAAATTCTTTACTGTGCAGGTGGTGAGGCACTGGAATGGGTTGCCCAGGGAAGCTGTGAATGCTCCATTGCTGGTGGTGTTCAAGGCCAGGTTGGACAGAGCCTTAGGTGATATGGTTTAGTGTGAGATGTCCCTGCCCATGGCAGGAGGGTTGAAACTGGATGATCTTAAGGTCCTTTCCAACCCTAACTGTTCTATGATTCAATGATTCTACTATTAGACATTAACTGTCAAAGTAGCAGTCATTGTCATCTGCTTCTTAGGAGTGTACAGCAGGAGCCAAGCACAACAGGAGTACATGCCTGTTCTCTATTGCCTAGAGAGGATGTAGATCAGAGTCTAAAGAAGATGCCACATAATATGTGGTTCAGAAAAGACAAGAGAGGAATGGTTCTTTACCAGAGTGTTAATTTGTGCATGTGATGCATGTACTGTGCATAAATGTCTAATACTGGTTACACAATGAAATAATACTAAGCATAATGTTTATGTAAGAAATCATTTCTTTGTTCTAGAGGCACTTTTCTTTACCTGTTACATATGTACTGCTTCTATCACGCAAGGTGAAGTAACTGCCTCACGAGTAATCTGGAAAGAAATAGCTAGTCATGTTTGTGGAGAGTAAAATCTCTGTTGAATGAATAATCCTCAAGGAAATGACAATTTAAACAGGGCAAGTTCTATGATGCTGAAAACTTCCAGTGAGCAAAAGAGGCTGGGTTCCATTAAGCTCTGCTTTTAGAGGTAAAAGCTGGGTAGAATTAAATAAAAGCTGTGAAATTGCTGTGGTTATAAATACCAAAATGCGTACTTCTCGCCTTGGGTATATATGTCTGTGTACACTAAGAAAACACAGGATTTGCCAATCAAGGGGAGTATGGGATTGTGATATGTCTGCAAGTTTTCCAGCAGTGACTTCCGTGCTTTGCCTTCGGTCACAGAGTTTGAGAAACCTGTCTTTTAGCTGGGAACACTTTTCCTTACTTTAAGGAGAGTGATTGAGGCTTTTAAAATGTATCTGTACTCTTTTTAGAGAACTGTAGTCCCTAAGAAGTCCACATCAATACATAATCTCATCTAAAGGTGTATCATCTATCTGGATTTGAATATGCAATTGGAGAAAGAGATTAAGATAAATGCTATTAAGAGATAAATTCATGCAGATTCTAATATTTGCCTCATTCTTTTTTAAAGTAATTTGTTTCATCATGTAGTTCAAAACCATGATTCTGAATACTAAACATAACTTTTGCACAACTGATCAAAGCAATCCATAGCTGTCTTCCACAACACATTTACAAAGCTTTCATGTTTATGTATGACTCAAAAAAAGGGGTTTGAACAGGAGGGAAAAGGAATTTTCAAACATTGGTGAGCTTTGGGTAAAGGATTCCATTGATTTACTTGTTCACGTAGCAAATTAATAAAATGGACTTTGAACAAAATTGATATTTATCTCCCTATGTTTAATTTAATAGATGACCTTGGCCAACATCAGCAAGAATCTGCCATGTTTCATAAACTTTATCGTAGATACATTGAAGAGAATTCTGCATTTATTAGTTTTACTAGAAGGTATTTTTTATTTGTTTTCAAGATTTCAATGCAGCCAAAAAATTGAAATGGATCACAGGATGAGTACATGGATGTCAAACTTGTAATTCACTGTCCAGTTACTTAATGACATGTTTAATTAAACAGGCAATTTTTATATGGCTATAAACTCTTCCTCTGATAGTTAAGATGTTCCATGACAAATTTCAGCTACTGAAGTATCCCCTGTTTCATGTATCATTGTCCACATGATCTAAAAATACTTCCAGTAGCTTCAGAACTCACTCTTCAGCTGGGCTTCCAGGCGACTAATAATCCTTGTTAGACACATGGAAGCCTCAAATAGTACTTAGGCAAGAATTCTTTTGGGAAAACAGGAGATACCTGGAAAAACCTGACACACAGGAGTCCTCTGCAGTCTGCCTCTGAGGTCAGTGTATATGAATATTGCTGGATTGGGCTAGAAAGTATGTTGGAAAAATCAGTCTCTTTTCAGTAGTTCTGGATATGTTCTACTTTAACAGCTATTTGTAGTGCTGGAGTATAACACAAAAAACGACAGTAGTTGCTTAAACCATGTAGAACCTCAGGGATCAAAAGAACTTAGAATGCATTCCTGTTTGGAGTAGGAACTGTAAGTTTTAAAGTTAAGATTGGCTTAAAAATGTATTTCTTTCCTTAAATATATATATATACACAAGCCAAAAGAACCTTTTTCCTGTCTTTGGCGAGAGTTCTGATGTTTATTTGGGATACTTTCTTGTTATTTGTCATTGCTGGTCACTTCACAAGCAAATTCATGTTCTTAAAATCTGAACCATTGTGGATAAATATAATTATGAACACCTATTACCTTGCAGTGAATCTGTGTTAGGTGAAGAAAGCATTAGAAACTGTTTGGCAGTGAAATGCTGTGAACACCTCTCCCCTCCCAGGACACCCACACACCCACCCCCAAGAAAATGTGACCTGGAGTTGTGAAGTTTTACATATCAATGGTGAGAACTCTGTGCATGCTTTTAGATACAAAGACTTTTGAAAGAGTTACAAGCAAAGTATGTGGCCAGCTTTGAGGTATCTAAAAATAAACAAATGGGCTAGAACCTGTGAGCTTCACTATTTTGGCTTCAATTTGGTAGATGTTAACAAATAATTCTGAATGAAGGCAATTCAATGTGTGCAGTGTTCCCTCTGTCATGGATCATACATCGCTGCAGCCTCCCAGGATCTGAAGGTGGCCTACTGAGAGAGGGATCTTCATCAGGGACTGTAGTGATAGGGCAAGGGGCAAAGGGTTTAAGATTACAACAGGGGAGATCTAGTTTAGACATTAGGCAGAAATTCTTCCTTGTGAGAGTGGTGAGGCCCTGGCACAGGGTGCCCAGAGAAGCTGTGGCTGCCCCATCCCTGGCAGTGTTCAAGGCCAGACTGAACAGGGCTTGGAGCAACCTGGTCTAGTGGAAGGGGGCTGGAAATGGATGATTCTATATTATTCCCTGTTGTTATCTTTTATTATAGTGGAAATGTTCAATAGGAAGGGAACTGAACAGCTGAAAGGGAAGACTGGTCAGACTCAGACTGGCCATTCCTGCTTGGTTTGCACCTAAACTTAACATTCAAGAAAGAGAATGGTAAGAGTTCAATTAATGCCTGAGAGCAGATATCTTACTTAGTTCCCAGAGTACTTTCGGCTAAGTATGCTAGGAGAGTTTATGCTTTTGAATCTCTTGCAGACATGTGTCTGCATCTCTTATGGAGCTCTGCTTGAAGAGTCACACTGCACCAACATAATTTCTGATCCCGCAGTCTAAGGAGGCTGTAACTTTTGTAAAGATCTAAGGAATAGGAGCAGGAGTTGCTCCTCACCCAACAAAAAGATTTCTGAAAGTAGGTGCTTTAAGTCTTCTTGTTAAAAATAATCTAACTTCCAGGGCAGATATTGCTGTTTACTTTCTTTTTCTTTTCCTATTTTCCTTAAGAAATTATAACCGTGTAGCAGACGAGAGGAGGGAGTCTAAGATTTTATGGAGAGAGGACCCCAAAATGAGAGGGGTAGAGTAAAGCAAATACATCTATAGTTAAAATCAGGAGTCACAACCAAGGATGGATGGATGGATAGATGGATAGATAGATGGATGGATGGATGAACGGACTAACATTCCCACCTTCTCAATAGTCTCTGAAATGGTTGTATGAAATGAAGGGATTTTCTTTTTTCTTGCAGTATGAGGAGATGTTCTTCACTTTTGCCAAGCTCAACAGTTATTTCTGTCCTCCATTTTGTGTCTGAATCTGTCAAATCATGTTTTTTTCCTAATAAGCAGCCATTATAATATTCTTAATAGTAATTACACAAGGAATATTTTTTAACAAATAGAAATACATTTATATTTCACCACTATTAATTTCAGCAGCTATAGAGATTGCTATTAAAATAACAACGTTGCACATTTCAGAGCATGCGTTCCTTACTTTACTGGTGAGAGTCAACTTTCATGAGACATTTTGTCAAGATAAAAGGAATAGGTAACGTGTTTATAAATAGGCAGGAATTTTAGTTACGTGTTATTTAGTTACTGTTAGAGACAAAAGCGAGATTGTAATATGTCTGTTGCTTCATAATGATTCAACTAACTGGATTTATTCTCATTAAGTCAGTGATGTGTTCAGGCATTGTTGCATTTACATTTACTTGCATTTATATGTCATTACATGCAGGAAAAGTCATTATGACTTTACTTATACCCTTTGCAACTAGAATGATCCCGAAACACAATTCTTATATCCTTTTAAAATATTAAAAGAACCAACATTTTGAAGAGCCATTGCATACTTAGAAAGTAACTGTCCTGACTGAAAGTTGAGATTCCAGTGTTAGATGACTTGTATTTAAGTATCCTTCTGATTTATGTTCAATTTTCAGTACCCTCAGTTTAAAGAGGAATATGTACAAAATATCCTTCCTCATGTAGAGTAGGATTTCTGATCAGGTATTTTGCCAAAAATCCCATGACTATATGAAATTCAGTCTTGCAAATAAATGTTTCATCATGTAATCTAACACCTAAGGCACCTAAATTATATAGGGGAGCGGAAAGAAACTATTGAAATTGTCAAAAAATATATCCTAGAATACAAAGAGGAAGAATAAGGGATCTAATTTGGCTTCTCAGGGTATGTGTCTATATGCAAATATGGCCTGTCTACAACCACTAGTTGAAATGGTAGTGGGTAGATGCCTGAAAAAAAATTGTTAAGCAACAGTGACCCTATCAAGAAGCTGATAGCCTGTGTATGGGTGCAGAAGAGCTGTTATGACAGGACAGCAGAACTGATCCTCTCACTGAATTCTTGTGGCAATGGGACAAGTGGAAATTTTCTCATGTTACACAAAGAAAAATTTCCATGTTGTCAAACTAAGGAGTGTAAATTCAGCAAAAGATAACTTAAGATAACTTGCTGGGTTTGTCTTAGTTTGAAGACCTAATCCTGTTAAATTCCAAAGTACTTACAACTGAATAAGAAGTCTCTGGAATTTACAATATGCAGTGTCTGTCAGTGCTGACAGAGCATTCAAAGTCAAGTTGAAATTCTCTTTTAACTAACCAAGCTGCTTCATGTGTGCACTGGACCAGGACTTTTATGACACTTATTTCACCATGTCTCAGGCATGCTTATGTAATACTCTGTAGGGTGATGGAAGGCTTTTGTCAGTTTTTTTGACTTATTTTGTATTGGGTATTTTCAGTACCAAGAACAGTGGAAGAAATGTGAAGATATACATCATAACGAAAACAGAATCAGGGAACTGGATGCATCTAGGAGTGACTACGTATTGAACTCTCTTTTTTGTGTGCAGTTTGATTGCCACCAACCAGCATTAGCACTTACTGCTACAGAGCAGACTTGGATGGGCTGCAAATTTCAGATTTAACTTGGGTTGTGGTGTTTGTGGTCCCATTGCACCAATCCCTAAGAAGGTGACACTGAAGGGTCAGGAAAGCTTGACTTTTCACCTGCAGAAATAAATCCCACCCGTGTTCTACTTGCATTGCTGTCTGCATATGCTTCAGGATTATGGTGACAGTATATAATCTCTTTGAGAGTAATTAAGGAAAAAATGCAAGAGCAAAGCTAACCTGCAGCATAAATAACAGGAAAGATGCTTAAGGTAGCAGTTAGTAAAGTAATTAGTTTAGAGCTGCTAGTGTTTCAGTGTGCCAGTTTATGGTGTCAGCCATAGAAAGCTATGTGAAGATGGATAAATACCTGATGCAATGTCTTAGCAACATGAAGTGACTGCAAAAGAAAGCAATCCACAAAAAAGGGCACTGTTCTTGGTTGTTCTAGATTCCTTGGATAATTTTGGAAGTTGGTTGCTCCCAAAAGCAATGGGTGTTGGCCTGTTCCCTGATTTCTGTCATCTTAAACCAGCTTAACAGATTCTATGATTTCTTCTCATTTCACAATTACTTTAGTTGTTACTGTAAACCAGTATTTTAAGGTGGTTGTTTTAAGACAAAAGCATGTGGATTTGGGGGGGGGGGGGGGGTCTTTTCTGAAGGGCTGAGAATTCTAATGATAAAGATACATTAATATACAAGATAGAGGTCTTAAAAAGATATTAAATGACATGTTTTCATAAACCCCTACAAACTTGAGATGTAAAATGTCTATTAATTTGCAGTTAGATGAGCTCCCTGTTTATGGCAGCATTGTTCCCAGTGGTGTATTTTTCTGTGCTTTGTTAGATTTCATTTTAAATGACCCCTGCAACTGGTCTTTTTACAGCTACCCTGGGAGATTCGCAAGGTCATGGGATGGGAACTTTCAGAGCATTGTGTTTATCTGTAACAGTGTAAATGGAACTAATAATGTATTCAGTACATTTTTAAGGTTAATTACTTGATAGCTGATGTTCACTTTAAGAACTGAAATAGACGCTTATTCTGGATTCACTTGAGATTCTTACAAGAGAAGGGCAGAAGATCAGGTGATTCATGGGATCTTGCATTCTTGTTAATTTTTCATAATACTTATCATCTTCTAAAAATATGGCCATTGTAATATATTCACAATATTAACACAATACTTCTTTTGCGCAGGAAAATTTACATTTCTGCCCACTGAATACAGAAACAGGTTGTGTCAATAGTTACGCTACCCCTCAGAACTGAGGATAATACGTTTAAGTCTCAGACTTCTGGTATTATTTTAGCAAGCTACTTTTCTCCCCTGCCCATCAGTTTCCCTGCTGTCTTTGATGGAAAAGATGGATAAATGCCTTGGCTGGAAGATTCCTGCTAAGCTATCTAACTGCTCATAAACAGCCTGAGTTGGAGAAGTTAGAAGCTGTTCAGACAGAATGTCTGACATCTCCCCTCAGGCTCAGTTGTATATAAATATGTAGTTTAAGAAGGGCAGAATAAGACTGTCACAAAACTGTTATGAGAATAAATTCGTTAATGTTTGTGAAATACTTCAGATTTCAAAGGTCTTGAAAACAATATGTATAACACAGTATCTTAGTGTATAGAGATATTTAACTTAGAATTGCTTACTTGGCAGAGAAGAAAAATGCTCTTCAGATAATGGACTTTCACTTTATAGCCTCCTGGGAGACCTTGGGTAAATAATACTGGTTAAAGTGAGGGTGGGAGGACTCTCCAGTTCATGCAAAATGGCCAAATCCATAGTCAAAATCTGAATTTCTATGAAAATCTGATTTTTTATGAAAACAAGCAGCATGCAGTAGACTCAAAGACAAGTCCATGTTTGAAATGTGCTGGAGTGAAGAACCAGTCTTTATGGATTCTGTTAATAAGGAGAATAACTTTAAAGTTGGGGCTACAGAGTCTTTAAAGAAAGGATCATATATTCATTACATGACAAAAATTTCCATTGCTCCCTGTAACTTAGAGATCGTGGCACTCTTCTCATATATGAGAAGCCAGTGCTTCAGTTTCTGTTCTAAGTTTTTTCTTCAGTTTTAAGTGCTTTATGGCAAGTTGCCAATCCACAGCCTGTAGGCCGGAGGTTACCTATAGTTGATATAACTTGTCTACAGTCAGCTACTTTTTCTTCTTATTGGCACTTTTATTTATATTTGCTCATTCAGGATACATATAAATGACAATTTCATTCAAAGGTGCATGAACTGTGTTTGAGTTCCTTTGTAATTGAAATTATTTCATTTTGATCTTCCCTGGTTAAATGCTTCAGCCTGCAGTTTCGTACTGGCTCTAATTGCCATAACCCTGGCAAATGGTAAAGCTTTGGCAGTGTGTAGAGCTAATCTGCTCATTTGCCTACTTTTAAAGGGGCACAAATAATACGGGTTTCAGATGTTTCCAGCTCAGTATAGAACTATATTATTCCTTCACTAACAGTGATATATTGTCATGGCTTCAGCAGTAGCAGTCATTTTTCTCTTTCTTAGTAGTTGGTGCAGCGCTGTGTTTTTGACTTGTGGCCTGAGGACAGTGCTGATAACACCAATGTTTTTAGTTATGACTTAGTGATGTTTGGTCTGGCCAAGGACTTTCTGAGCCTCATGCTCTGCCAG
The DNA here is from genome assembly GCA_024733675.1 of Psilopsiagon aymara. Lineage (NCBI taxonomy): Eukaryota > Metazoa > Chordata > Aves > Psittaciformes > Psittacidae > Psilopsiagon > Psilopsiagon aymara. The sequence continues at coordinate 10 of JANRGW010012493.1, read as the reverse complement.
GGAGGAGGGG
>JANRGW010012492.1:0-22083 GCA_024733675.1 Psilopsiagon aymara | reverse complement strand
AGCAGCCCCTGTGCTGTGCCCTTGGGCTCTGCCCATGTGCCCTCTCCCATTCCTTTTGGTGCTGCTCCCATGGACGCCCCTCCTGAAGTCCCCGCGCTGTTCTTTAGCAGCCCCCTGCCCTCCGCGTGGGGTCTCTCCTTTTGCCCTGTATCTCTGCAGCCCCCATCCCTGACCCCCTCCTCTTGAGAGACGCCGTTGTCACTTCCAGGCTCGGGGCCATCCCTGTGTGCTCACCTCAGCCCTTCCCTGCGCCTCTGCCAGCACTTACCTCCCTCTCCCGTGCCCCCTTCTGAGCCTCTGCACCACAGACACACAGCCCTGACCTGCGCCACAGCACACGTGCATCCCTCGGGGACCTTCACTGGTCCCTGTCCCAGTCACACCGAGGGGCCATCCCTCCTGTCTCTTCCTCACCCACAGTCCTGTCTGCTCCCAGCCCCCCAAGGCTGCAGCCGTTATGGTGCTCTGTTTGCTCCCTTGAGCTCTTACACCTTTGGGACCATTCTTTGTGTTCTCCTGTCTCCCCCTGTGCTGGCTCCATGGGGACAGCCTTGGAAGCACCAGTGCCCATAGGCTGGGCTGACACCCCCCCCCCGTCTTCCCCTGGGGTCCCTCAGCAGCATCACGGGACTGTCAGGGGTCACCTTCTTCTGTCACAGCCAATAACTGTGATGGTGATATCTCCAAAATGCTCCCTCCCATCCTCTGCTCCCTTGCCTGCTTGTCAGACCCACCTCTTGCCAATGTAGTAAAGAGGGGCGAAGTACGGGACCACTGTCTCCTCGATGCTCCTGTGCCCCCCAGCTTCCAGAGTCAGCTCACTCCACAGCCTCCATCCCCAAACCTGTGTGCCAGGACTTCCACACGCTCCTTGGGGAGCTCGGTCTCCCCATGCCCCCTGGTGTAGGCAGTCTCCAGACCCTGTGCCAGGCACAGACTTCACACAGGTCTGCCAAGACCCATCCTCTGGGCAACCCTCAGGGTCTCAGACCTCTCCTGTCCCCTCTGCACTCCTGAGAGAACATGTCTGGACCTGCCTGCCTCTCCCCCATGCGGACCTCATCCTGCTCTCCCTGCGTGTTCCACACGCAGCCGCCCAGGGGAGCCTCCCCAAGGGCAGTGTCCTGATTTCTGCATAGCCTGGGTGCTTCCTTTGTGCTCCCTAGAGAGGAGCCGGCTCTTCCCTTTGGCTGTGTGTCCAGCTCCAGCGAGTCACGCTCTGTCTGCAGATACAAGGTTTCTGGCTCCTTTTGTCCTGTTGGCAGCCTATGAAGGGGCTTGGGGAAAGCTCTTGGGTACCTATAGGTCCCCCATCTCTAGGTAGCGAGAGAGTCCCCCTGACTTCCCTTGCCATGGGGAGGGCTTTGCTGCCCTGGTTCTCTGCACCCCTCTGAAGAGGGGAGCGGAGCTGCGCTCTCCATCCCGAGGCCTCCCATCCGTCTGCCTTCTTCCCGAGTTCCCTGTGGGCTGTGTTGTGCTGGCCCTGGGCTGGGGCAGAGGTTGTGCTCGCTGCCTTCCTTTGGGTCTGATACAGCACTGAGAAGGACTTTGGAGAAGGACTTCTGGGGCCAGAGGAGCCTCCAGGTCTGGTGTGTCCCTCCCCATGTGCAGCAGCAGGGCTTTGCTGTGCTGCCGTGCTGCCTGGCACGACCGCAGCGGGGCTATTTACAGGCCAGCACAGATGCTGTGCCAACGTGCTGGGGCTCAGGGCACGGCAGGGATTAATCAGCCTTGCTGCATCAGGAGCATCACTGCTGGGGTACCAGGCACTGTTGGGGCTCAGCTACAGCAGAGCCCAAACCCTCATCGTTTTAAGGAGATACGGAATGATGCATTTAAGGGCAGAGTGTGGAGAGGAAGCTGGAAGCCTGGAATGAGCCCCAGGAGAGGCACATCCCTGAGCAGTGTGCTTGGTGCAGTGATACACGTGCACCTTCAGGGCTGTGCATGGCCATGTGGCTGCCCCATGCCTGGCAGTGCTCAAGGCCAGGTTGGACGGGGCTTGGAGCAACCTGCTCTAGTGCAAGGTGTCCCTGCACATGGAAGGGGGGTGCAACTGGGTGAGCTTTAAGGTCCTTTCCCACACAAACCAGGCTGTGATGATTCTCTGTGCTCTTCTTGTTCCTAACCCAGGCTTTGTCCTGCCAGCTCCCACCTCTCTGGAGCAGCCTCTTTGCACAGAGGGAGTCAGAGTTTACCTGGGGGGAGTGGGGTGCTGGGTCTGCTGTCATTACACCATTACACCTGCGATACTGAGCAAATTAGAAGCTGTTAACGAGCTCCCAGGGTAGGTGGTGGGAGGCCTGCAGTGAGGATGGAGAGGTTGGTGAGTGCTGTTCTGTTTGGGCAGGGGATGCTCCCTTTGTGATGGAGAGCAGCTCTGGCCTCTCTGCATCTCTTCAGCTCTTGGCTGCTTGACATAAGTTTGCAAACATCTCATCTTTAGGAAGTGCCTTGCCAGCTCTTTATGTTTAAAGCTGTTTGTTTTGAAGGTAGGAAGATGATTTAACAACTAAAGCACTTTCTGATTATAGAAAGAAAATGAGGAAATATTACTCTTGGCTGCAGCCTCTGTGAGCAGCACTCCACCCAAAGTGAAGCGCACGGTGCTTGCAGCTACTGCTGGGTCAGTGGCATCCTCCCTCTGCTTGCTGAGGCTCAGGGGCCAAGTGTCACATCAGAACCTTTGTTAGGCTAAAACCAAACCTTGGCTTGTCCAAGCCAGGCCCTGGCTGTGGTGAGCTGGTGTTTGAGCTGTGTGAATGCTCTCACCCTCCCACTGACGTGCCCTGGCTATGTGTGATGGGCATGGGGCTTGCTGTGCCCATCATGGCTGAGAAGACCCTTCTGCTTCCCGTGGTGGGACTGTGTTGATGCTGAGAGGAGCAGGAAATCAAAGCTCTGTTCCCTGCTGGATGTCACTGGGGTTTGGCAAACCCCAGTGCTGTGAGCTGGGGCTGTCCTGGCTGGGGGGGCCAAGCAGCCTCTGCTTCAGTTTCCATGCTGTCATACTGGCCTTGCCAAAGGGGGTGGCTCACACCAGAGAAGCTGCTCTTCCTGGTCAGTAGTTTGGTCTCCAGAGCCAATCTGTCCTGTGCTGCTCCCTCTTGGCCCTTGGGTTCATGTGCTGAGCCCCCCTCCAGCACTTTAGGGGTCTCATTTAGCGCACTCAGTGCCTTGTGTTTCCAGCTCCCTCCCAACATCCAGACCTCAAAGGCTGCTGAGGGCAGGAGGTTCAGCCAAATCTTGCTGTTGTTCGGACTTCCATTTCCATAGCAGTAGCTATGGATACAGACTGTTTGTCCAAATAACCAATATTCCCACCCACACCAATCGCTGGCCATCACAGGGCAGCTCAGGGCTTGGTGTTCATCACAGCCCTTGGCTTTACCTGCTCCTGGAAGTTTCTGCTTTTCCCAGATGCTCTCTAGGGCTTTGCTAAAACAAACCCCAATGTTGTCAAACGGGTGGAGTTATTTAAGTGCTTTCAAGCCACTCGGGTTCCTCTGAGTGACCTGAACTGTAGCAGAGGCCAGCGGTGTCCTCCAGCTTCTCTCCCTTATGGTGTCTGAGGGTGGAACAAACCCGAGTTCCTAGAGCCCTGGTTTGTGGGTGCAGGCTCTGCCTGTCATCACAGTGCTCTGTGCAGGTAAGCTGAGGTCTGGAAGTGGGGTTTGCATCCTGGCATCAGCTAATGAGTCTGCCACTGGTATTCCCTAAGGCAGCCTCCTGACCACAATGCCAGGTTCTCCTGGGGAATACCAGTGGCAGGCCCAGCCCCGTTAGCTGATGTGGTGCTGATGCATTTCTGTCTGTGTCTAGTTACATGCCAGAGTGTTTTGCCTTGGCTTGTGGAGTAAAATGAATTGGACCTGAGATGCTCTGAGCTTGAAGAGCTCAATGGGATGTCTAATGAAGGAAGAAGCTTCTTGGGGGGCAACACTGAGCACAGCAAGTCGTATCCATAAGTGTGGCTGAGATTGCACCCAGCAAACCTTGTTTGCTGCTTGGGCCCCTGGTTTCCTCTCTTTAAAGACTCGTTGGCACTGTAAGAGCTGTATGAAGTGTTTCTGAACACAAACACGATGCTCAAACAGACAAGTTTAGTCTGAGAAGTCCCAGCTTTGGAGTGACTGTTCTTAGCCAGGCTGGCCTGGCTCAGCATTAAGGCATGTATTATACTAGGAAGGTATAAGCCAGTTTTGCCTCCTGCAGCAGAGCTCAGGTGGGAGAGCTTTTGTTCACATTGAACTGATTTTTTCCTATGGACTTGCTGCTGTTTGTGCCTTTGGTCTCTGCTGCTTTGGCTGTCAGAGCCCAGGGAGAATTAGCTGATGGTAGCACAGGAGGATAACTTGGTTCAAGTTCCCTGCAAGCACCTGAGAAGATACGTGCTTGATCTCACTTACACGTGTGTGCATCGCCTGGAGCGGGTCCCTGATGCAATGGGCAGAGATAAGGGTCATGCTGGTGCCTGGCACTCCATGGAAACCTGGAGCATTTGAAGCCACAGCAGCGACACCATTACTGCTTGTCCCTGCAAGTGCAGTGGATCCCAGTCATGTTCCTAAAGCCTTTATTAGCCACATAAACCAGATCCATTCCTTGCCCGTGCTGCTTTAGTGTGGACGTTGTGTAGTGCCTGATAAACTCACACTTGCCCTTGGCCTTTTCTAGGTGAGAGGATCCTGGGCTATGCAGAGGAACCTTGCTACCTGTGGTTCGTCATGGAGTTCTGTGAAGGAGGAGACCTCAACCAGTACGTGCTCTCACGGAGACCTGACCCAGCCACGAACAAGAGCTTCATGCTGCAGCTGACCAGTGCCATTGCCTTCCTGCACAAGAACCACATTGTCCACCGGGACCTGAAGCCAGACAACATCCTGATAACAGAGAAGTCTGGCATCCCTGTCCTCAAAGTGGCTGACTTCGGGCTGAGCAAGGTCTGCGCTGGCCTCACTGCTCGGGGCAAGGAGGGGGGGCATGAGAACAGAAATGTGAATGTGAACAAGTACTGGCTGTCCTCGGCTTGTGGCTCTGATTTCTACATGGCCCCTGAGGTCTGGGAGGGACACTACACTGCCAAGGCTGACATCTTCGCTCTGGGCATCATCATCTGGGCCATGATTGAGAGGATCACTTTCATTGATGCGGAGACCAAGAAGGAGCTGCTGGGGACCTACATCAAGCAGGGGACTGAGATTGTGCCTGTTGGGGAAGCGCTGCTAGAAAACCCAAAGATGGAGCTGCACATCCCTCAGAAACGCAGGACTTCCATGTCTGAGGGGATCAAGCAGCTCTTGAAAGACATGTTGGCTGCTAACCCACAGGATCGACCCGATGCCTTTGAGCTTGAAACCAGAATGGACCAGGTTACATGTGCTGCTTAAATTCAGGGCAGGGCACTGCTGTGCTTTGCAGCTGGGTAAGTGAGCCCCAGGTCTTGTGTTCTTCTGTCCCCTGTACCAGCCCCATAATGTACTTTGTAGTGACACAAAGGAGGCTTTTATGTTCCCAGAGCTATTTCTATAGTGACTCATCAGAGCCCTGCTGCTGAGGCTTTTTTCCACCTATTCTACTGCAAAAATAAAGTAGAGGTGGGAAACAGAATTAGCAGCTCCATGTCCCACTGCTGCCCGAAGGACCAGCAGAGCAGGCAGGGCTGAGCAGGCATCCTGCTCCGAGATCCTCCTGGTGCATGGCAGGGGGATCTGCAAGCACCTTCTGACCCCACCTTTGGGTACTTCCCTTTCTCCCAGGGGCAGGGAAGGAGCTGCCAGTTCTGCTGCTTCTGCTCTGTGGAGTGTAGCACCTAATTTCTAGACCTGTGTCTGCTTACAAATCAGCCTGAGCTCAGCTCTATTCAAGCAGAGTCCCCTCCCCTCTCCCCCCAACTTCCTTTCTAAATAGTCCCAAACTCAGAGGTCCTGGTTCTGAGGCCTGGGTGGTCATACATGGTCTGGAAGGGACCCCAGGGACATGGGGTAGTTGGCAGTGTCATTAAGCAGGGATGCTGAAGTGCCCGGAGGTGGTGTCTGCTTCCGTGGCAAAGCAGTGTGTAAACAGGAGCTGTTGCTAGGGATTGTGCTGGCCCAGCACTTCAATTGAAGTGACAAAAGGCAGATTACAAGCGGTGAGGTCTTCCCAGCCTGGTTCTTCCTCAAGCTGCTGCAGGGCTGCCTGAGCATTGCTGGTCACAGGAGACCTCTGAAAGCTTGCTTGTGTCATGTGCTGATGCTGCAGCTCGTGCTCCCAGCTCTGCCCTCACCCCAAAACCACCCAGAGCCTGCTGGACCAGAGCAGACCACAGGTACAGGGGAGCACAGAGGGATGAGGAGGTTGGCCCATGCCCAAGAGTGAGTCTCCAGCAGCAGGAATGTGAGGGCATTTTGGCAGGTTTTGCTAAAAGAGCCTTATTGCTGCCCACTTGAGAGTTCCTGAGCTTATGTAAAGTGATGTCCTGCCCATCCCCTCTGTGTGTGTGTGCTCAGATAAGCTTTGTGCTGTATGAAGAGCAATCGGGATGTAGAAATGGAAGGCCCACGGGGCGGGTCTAGTTCTGTCACTGCTGCTTTGTCCAAACAGGCCCACAGACCGTCCCTGTTACAAACTATTTCGTTATAAGATGGAATATTTAAGGCCCTGAAGATCCCCAGCACGAGGAATTGATGCAGCTGCTTCTGCCTGGGGCTGGTCCCAGTGCAAGTGTGAGCTGGGGATTAGGGTGGGGAGTGAATCTGCAGATGTAATGGGTGTGAAGAAGTCCTGGGGCAGGAGCAGGGCGCCCTTCCTTGTGCCCCAGGGCCAGGGGTGGGTCTCCTCTGCCTGCTGGGAGCAGCTCTGCTCTGTGGCTGAGGGTCTGGTGGGGCTTTGCTGTGCCCATCTGCAGTGGCTCTGTGCTGCCTCGGTGCCACTCAGTTATGCAACCAGCCCCTGCCCTGCGGGGAGGCTTCATCCTGCAGAACAGTACATGCAGAGGGATGACAAACACCGAGGGACAGTCCTACCCTGGGGCTGTTTGCTTAAATCCCAGCTGCCTTCTGCAGCCCCCACTCTATCTGCAGCCAGAGCCAGCCCTGAGTCTGCACTGATCACACAGTCCATGACGCAGCTGCAGCAGGGATGGATGCACTTGCATAACAGTGTACCCAGATAGGAGCCCAGCACCAGCCATCTGCTCACTGCATACCCAGAACGTTCCTCTGCCTTCTTTCTGGGGTGGCAGAACATCCGGTGTGCTTCCTATAGGGTTTTCCCAATGCGTTGAGTAGTTGTGCATTCAAATCAACCGACCTCTGGCTATTATTAAAGGCAGATCTTAAATTGGAAACCTGCTTGAGAAGCTTAAAGTGGGATTTAGAGCAGGGCCTGGATTCTGCTCTCAGGTAATTTAAGTTGGTCAAGAAACGCATGTAACCTCTTCGAACTTAATTGTGCCACTGATGCGTAGCTGAGGATGCTGCTGGGTCATGCAGTGGGTTGTGTTCTTCCTCAGGACAGCTTCAGCCTCTGCTCAGCCTTGGTTTATGTCATAACCTGGAAACCTGTAACTGCCCCTGAACCAGGCAGTTGGAATTCTGTTTGTTCTTTGGTGTGTCACCGACCTCTTCTGCTTCGTGCCCCAGCAGCTTCGCCTTTGTTCTGCTGTGGATGCTGCGCACAGGCCAGTCAGCGGGCTTTGTGCTCTGCTACCCTTCCAAAATGCAGGTGTGAGGTGTCAGTTCTCAGCCAGGGAAGAGTTTCTGGCTTGGTTTCTGCTGGAGATGAGGCTGTTATCTCTTATCTCCTTGTTCCTCTTCCCCGCTCTGGTCCTGTAGAGGTGAGCAGCATTTCCCTAGGCAAAATGAAGTTGTTCTCTTCATTTGCACGCTGTGCTTAAGGCTGTTCTCAAAGGCAGCCAAAGGACAAAAGCCTTTCTAATTCAACAGGGGAGTGGCTGTATTGGGCTGCTAATGGTCTGTTGATGGCTGTGTGATGGCCCAGCTCAGTGTCTGCCCCCACTCTAAGGAGTGTTTCACCCCCTCCTTGTTGTTTGAAGAAGCCTGGGGCTGTCTTCCTCTCTCCTTTCCTGCAATGTGAGCATCTTTGTGTGTCTTTTTGGTGGCTGCCCTCTTGAGTTACCCAGGGTAGATTGGACCCTCCCACAGATGCTGCTGCAGTGGCACCTTCTGATGCTGTGGGGCTGTGCAGTGTGGGTTGGATGAGCCTTAGATGTGGAAGTGCTGGGTTACCTCTCCCCACCCTGCGCTGAGCCCTCCGCTACCACACTGCCACCTCCCATCACTGCCGTGCCCCACGTGTTGGTGTCATCCTCCTGGGGTGCTGGATGGGGGCAGCATGAGCTGCTGCTGCTGAATGGACGTTCGAGCTGATTAAAAACTCTAAATGGCATCAGTGGAGGGATCAGAAGCTCTCGAGGCAGCCCCTGGAACAACGTGCGTCAGTGAGGTGAGCTGTGCTGCCCTCGAAGCGCTCCCGCTCCCGGGGAGCACGAGTGGAAGCATGGCCCTATTTGCCACTGAGGTTGTGCCACTGGAGAAATCTTTCCTTGGAGAAGATTCCTCCTGACCTGGTGTGTGGTGGCTCTCAAATCTTCTTAGAGAGGCTTCTTCCTGACTGCAGCCTGCAAGGGCAGCATCTCCTGTTTAACCTCTGCTGAGCAGCAATGTGCCCGTGGCCTTGGCTCCCACTGTGAGCCTCTCCTTTTAGAAGTGTGTTCCTCAGGCCTGGAGAAGCACATCGATGACATTCCCGAGGGCACATTTGATGGCATTCCCGAGGGCAAAGGGATTTGAGCAGTTGGCTGGGCAGTGGCAGCTCTTCAGCAGATCTCTGTTGCTGCTGTTTGGTGTCTCTGCAGAGCATCTTGCCTGCTCCTGCAAAAGGGGGGCTAAATTCAGCCCCTGTATTACTTTTTTCCATGTAACTGAGCTCAGAGCTTAGGTTTGGGGAAAAATGAAACTGCTGTTGGCTCAGGTGGGTCCCAGCTTCCATCAACCCCCCCCGATGCTTCCCCTGGCCTCAGCTCTGTTGGTCCATCCTCTGATGGTTGTGCCACCCGGAATGATGCTTTCCAGCACAGGAGTGACATTTGGGCACATGTTCCTCTTCTGGGTGCAGCCCTGCTGCTGGATGGGAATTTGCTGGGTTGCAGACAAAGCAGGTGGAAAATGCTGGTGGGTTCTGGGCAGAGCTGGGGTACTTCTGCATCCCTGATTTGGAGGACAGGAGGGTGCAGTGCCAGGGCTGTGGCTGAATTGATGTAGCACTCCTGGTGCTACATGGCCGGGGGGGATGCTGTGTGCTGGGGCTTTGACCACAGCAAAGAGCTGCCTGTTCTTCCCTAAACCCCTGGCACTGAGCATCCTCTTGGGCTCTTACAGCCCATCGAGCTCCTCTTTCCATTGCACAGAAATGGATTTTCACCTCCTCTTGCAGAGCCACTTGAGCAGCCGAGCTGCTGCTGCTGCACAGGGTGAGCAGTGCAGGGTGCCCCGTTGTCACAGCGTGTTCCAGCTCCCAGTGAAGGACCTGGAGCTGGTGCTGGCATCACGTGGAACCTCAAGGCTGTAACACTCATCCTTGTTCCAGCAGGGCTGTCACTGCCGTGAATCCCATGGGATGAGGCTGCCTCCAGCACCAATCCGGTTACCTTTGCACCTTCCACCCGGAGCAGTTGGTGTGGGCATTGCTGTTTGGGACTATGTAATGAGAAGCTATGCACTCGCTTTGAGTCCTCCCAGACTCTCAGGATGCTTTGATTAAGGCTTGGGAATGAAAGGAGTGGTGCAGGGAGCACATGGAATGGGCAATGCTGATGCAGTCTGGGTTGGTGGCAGCGGGGGGGGCTGGCAGGGCATTGTCACAGTGCAGTAACTGGCACAAACCCATGGATGTACCTGACCCTTCTTTCTCCTCTCTTGCTTTTCTTGCAGGTTGACTTACCAGGGACCCGTAATCTCCATTATTTACGTGCAAGGAGGGAAGCTGAAGATAAGGGATGATGATGATGATGATGATGATGATGATGCAGAAGATCTCTGGTGTGCAGGATCTCTGGCAATGTGAAATCTTTGGGTGTTAGTTTTTGTTGGGATGGGGTCTTCTGGGGGTGTGGGAGGGGGGCCTATGGAAGAGCAGCAGTCGTGCTCATGAGGCTTAAACACAACTCAGAGAGCAGAGCTGCCCTTGCCCAGCCCTGCCCTGTCTCCTGTGTTGCCATTTGACTCAGTAGATGTTTCTAGACAAGATCGGTTCCATAAGGAGGTGCCAGGCATCAGCTCTGGGCCTGGCTGGGCACAGCTTTGGGTTGGAAGCTGTTGCTTTTGCAGAGGGGAAATGGCAGCAAAGCGTTTGCCAGGTTTGTACCAGCAGTGCAGGGCTTCAGAAACAGAGTCTCTCAGATGAGGTGTCCCCAACAGCTAAATCATTTCATAGCCAGGCAGCTTCTGACCAGGGGGATGCTGCCCTGGCTGGGAGCAGCTGACATTAGGATAGAGTAACATAACCGAGCTGGGAAGGTGTTTAGTTGTGATGGGCAAACATTTGTTCTCCCCAAGCTGGCTTGCACTCGTCATGCTCAGTACCTCACAGAGGGTGATGGGGAGCCCATAAGCATGTTTTCAGTGGACAGAAACAAAGCAGTCCAGTGCTCTGATCCATTGAATCCACTGCTCTGATCCATTGAATGCCACACTTCAGCTGTTAGGAACTTGGGAGAGGAGGAGGTTTGGCCTCCATGGCTCGGGCTGGATTCTAACCTCCCATAAAGCACGCTTCCCTGCTAGCTAACCATCTCCAGGAAGCAAATGCTGCTGTTTAGGTTTGGTTACGTACAGTACAGCTCAGGTAAGGAGATTGCAACCTCAGGCTGAGCAGTTAATACTCTATTTCCTTGCCTATATTTAGAGCAACACTAATATTCTGGGGCTGACCCTGTGTTCATGGTCTTTAGACTTCGCTCACTGTAAATGCAATGTAAAGCAGCACCTCTTCACCACCCTGCGGGTTCTGAACCAGTAAAGCCATTTCTCATCAGGCTTAATCACCAGGCTGCTCTGACCCGGGTGCTCAGCCATGGGCAGCAGAGGGTCCCTGTGACCCCTCATCCCTGGCTGTGGGAACTGCTCCTTGCCTGTCTGCAGGCTGCAGCTTTCCTGTGCCGTCACTGGATCACTGAACTGGCAGCACCTCCTTGTATCTACTCAGTGTTACCTTGCTGACCTCATGGGAATGCAGGAAGTTCAGGTGGGCTGAGGCAGAGCTAAAGCAGGGAAAGGAAGGGATGGGTTTCTCTTTCTGTCTTCCATCTATTCCTAAGGCTGCCAGTGCAGGAGGGCCAGGTCGCTCTTAGGAGGATGATGCCAGGAGGCTCCAGACCATCTGTCTATGACTTGGGAAAGTTTGCACAGCACAAACTCAGCACCAAGGCCCTGTTCCCGCAGTGCTCTTCCGTCGGTCCTGGAGATGCTGCTGTGGTCTATGGCCAGCCCCAGGCAGCCCATGCCTGTAGCCACGGCCAGGCTGGTCGCTGGGGTGTGAGCAGTGTGGGGCTGGGCTGCAGGTGCTGAGGAGCACTCGCAGAGGCTTTATCTGCTCTCAGATCCCTGCAGTGGCCGTGCCAAGCTCCAGAGCCCTGCATCCCACAGAGGGGCTGGACCCCCAAGCACAGTGTTCATGCCCTGTGCACTGGACCATCCTTCCTCCACCTGACAGAGCCTTTGCTCTTGACTGTTACAACTGTTAGAACTTAACCTTGGCTTGAATGGGTGCAGCGAGAGGGCTGCTTTACCCTCCCAGCCCTGCTCATGTGGCTTTCCCTGCTTTAAGAGCCCCTCACCAGGCATTACATCCCAGTTGAAGGGAGCTTCCTAGCAGGAAGTTTCCATATGTGGAAACCAAGCCTGAAACATGGGACGTGGAAGCTGGTGAGTGAGCTGCTCACTGGGACCGCTGCCTCCAGCCAGGTGCCTGTACCCTGCAGGCAGCTCCCAATTGGCAGTGGGCTGGAAGCATGCAGGAAGGCCCTGGGAGGATCAACCCTCTTGCTCCCCCCCTTTCTTACAGGCCATCTTCAAACCACACGTCTCCACCTCAGCTTTTGCATTGCAGATGTGTTTTTTCAAGCAGCTTGATGTTAGTGAGCTAGACCATAGTGCCTTACTTAGGATTTAGCAAACACTTCCAAGGGTGAGTCCCAGGGCTGCTAACCATTCCAACGTGGATGTTCCCCTCATTAGATTGTCCTATGAAGAGCATTTTCTCCCTGATGATATTGCTGCTGTTGTGCTCGACTCCCCACACTATACAGAAACCTGCCTTGTTTACAGCTCCCAGCATCTCTCCTCGCAGTTACATTGACCCAGACCAGCATTCCCTCTAGAACAAGGTGGGAACAGCTCGAACCTGCATGTGCTGTGGGATGGAGGGTGTTTAGGCTTCTCTTCCCAGGTGGGTCTATCCGGGCATCTCCTGCCCAGCTCTGCCAGGCTGAACTTCTCCCTCTGCTGTAGGTGATTGCCATTAGGATGCGCCGCTGGGAAAACTCAAGCTCAAGACAGCAGCACTGAGCTTGGAGCTCATTGCTCAGCTCAGGACCAGGCTCCTTCCATCTCTTCCTGGCCACGTTGAGTCTGAGCATCCAGGGCAGTGTTGGGGGAGCCTCTCCTGAGCCCCAGCCGGTGCCTGATTGTGTGAAACTGTTTACTTCTGACTATGCTGTTTACAAGAGGGATGGGGGGTGGGGGGACAAGCCAAGCCTCAGGAGGATTGGGAAACGCGTTATCTGCACCAGCCTGCAGCAAGGCCGACACCATGGGCATCATGCAGGCATTGCGCGGATCTTCCAGCCAGCCTTGGTCCTTGGGGAGGAGAGAGCAGAAGTGGCTCTGGCCTAGAGGGGTTATATGAGCTCCCCCTTGTCCCCTTGCTGCTGTGTTTGAGGTTCAGCAGTGCCAGTTACCCCTGTGGTCTTCCTTTACTCCTCAGGACCCAGCTCCTTCACATATCAGAGGCTCTCAGAGCCTTTCTGGAGCAATAAGACTGAAATCAAGCATTGCCATCATTGTGGAAGTCCTCCGTTGTGTGCATTGTCTGTCTCCTCCGTATGCAGTACCGAGTCTGGGTTTAAGCCTGCAAAGAGTGATGGGGCAGCTGCTCCAAGGTGCAAACTGGGATGTGCCTCCCTGTGCTTTCTGCAGATCATGAGAGCAGGGAAACATTGCTGCTTCACTTCATCACCCCAGGCCCAAGCATCGCACTGCAGCTGCCTGGGGCGAGGGGGTTCCTGGTCCCCTTTTGGTGGTGCTGCTGCAGGATGGGTGTGCTTATGGGATGGGAGTGTGTTACCCGTTACCTTCCCATCCCATCAGCCATGCTCTGCAGAGGGGCAGCAGGGGGGAAGCGGAGCCCCTGCTCCTGTGCTGCTGCAGCAACAGCTTCATCACTAAGGGAGGTGATGCTGGTGGTGGGGAGAGCAGCGCCTGCAGCTCCTCTGCTTAGCTGGTACCAGCACATCCCAAACCATTCCACCCCTCAGAGCAGGGCACTGCTGTGACAAGTCCTGGTTCCCTGCAGGCTGCCCAAGTGCTTTTAACACGAGGGTGATGGCCAGGCTGCAGGAAGGGCACACGGTGTCCCCCTTCTGCATGTCCCCTCCGGCTGCCCTCAGCTTGTTCCTGCCAAAAACAGCTTTACAGTTGAGCTGCTTCCCTATGGAGGGAGGTGCTGGAGCCCCGGGGTGAGCCCTGGCCCGGGGACACCCTGCTCCTGCTGCGGGCTCTCCCTGCAGCCTCTGGGCCAAGCTGGTGGGAGCCAAGGTTTAAACCCAGACTCCAGCCTAAAGGTAATGATCTCAGTAAAGGAATCTGTATTTCTCTTTTTGTTTTGCACAGAAGCTGGTGATTTAGGACCTAAGTGTGAACAACTTTATAGACATATTTTTTGTACTTGGTTTACTCGCATTGGTATGAGACGTTCTATTTAAGTTCTTTGGACACTGTGGATACCCTGATGTGTATGAGTGGCAGAGGCTTTGTAAGTTAAAGAGACGTTTGTGTGAATAAAAGCTATCTGATGGGGTTGAAAAGCCACACACAACTTGAACACAGGATTTGTGCGTTTGTTCCTCGGGCAGCATCATGTTTGTAAGGAAGGGGAGTCCCTGAGCAGCGATGGATGCACCGGGGCTCTAAACTGGTACCGTGCTGTTGAGCTAAGCCTGGGGCCGGCTAAACCTCTCCTGGGCTATCCAGCCTGAACCCAGGCGGTCAGGGCACTAAACCAAGGCACGGTGGCTGGTGCCAACCAGAACGTGGCTCCCTGGCACGCGGCTCCGCTGCTCTTTATCCTCGCTGGGATTAGGATTAACGCTGCTCTCACTGCAGACACCAAGTAGGCCGCAGTGATTAATGGCACAGGCAAGCTCAGCCTCCACCCGTGGGAGCACCTCCCTGTCCTGCCCCTTCCCCGTGATCCCTGTGGATTGGGAGCCAAAGCAATGAGCAGCCTCTTGCTCACCCGCTCCGGAGGTGACTGCAAACCCAGCAGGGAAGTGCCCCGCAGAGCTGCTGCTGTAGGAGCCCCAACTGCTCCCTTTGCACAGATCCCAAATCCCAGAACCAAGCAGCTCGCAGCAGCTGGGAGCTCCCATAGCCCCGTTTCCAGCGGGAATCCCAGTGCCGGGGCTGACATCCACAATGGGAAACGCAGGGTGAGGATGAGCCGCATCCTGCAGCGATGAGTTCCCCGTTGTGCAGGGAGCAGTGGGCAGCGCTGTGCCCCGTGTCGAGGCCTCGGGGCTGACGTGGGACTGGGGGTGTCCCCGCACACGGGGCCGTGCCCTGTGCTCACCAGTCCTTGTGTAACAGCCCTGTGCCTGCACGGGGACATGCTCAGCAGCTGCCCCCCCCCCGGCAGCCCCAGCCCCGCGCTGCATCAGCATTGTGCTCCCTAATCAGTGCTGACAGGCACCTGAAATGGGTGGTTTCAGCACAGTGGGGCCCCACTGGGGCTGGTTGGCCACAGCCAGTGCAATGCTGACGGGCCGGAGCTGCCGTGTTCACCCACAGGCAGCAAATGGGGGGCAAACTGCGTTTGCAGTGCACCCCCAGCTTCCAGGTGAGTTATCTCAGGGCTGAAGGGCACCGGCTACATGGCACCCACTGGGAGAGCAGCACCGGGTACTCAAACATCGCCCTGGTCCTGCCCAGAGCATCCTTCCTGCGGGCAGGGCTCCAGTGCCTTGGGACAACCCCTGATGTTGTCCCTATCCTGGTGACATGCAGCTGCAATGGCTGTGCAGTGCTGCTGTGCCCCCCCATCGCAGTCACCTCTGAGCCCCCCCAGCACCAATGCTGCTGCTGCACCTCCCAGAAGGCCGGTTTTGCCCTCGGGACTTGTCCAATTTAAGCTGCATCAGTGGCAAGGCCCATTTTGCCACCTTCCAGCTCCATGGCATTGATCACTTCGCTGCGGGCGGACACATAAGGTGCTCCCTGAGCTCCCACAGCCCCTCCTAATGTGGTGCAGCTGAAACCCAGCAGGAACCGGGCTGGGAGCTGACTCCTGTGCCACGGGTGCCACCGGACCTCGCAGCCCCCGAGAAGCTTTTACCATCCTCATTAGCAGCGAGGTTGGTGTCAGTCACCAGGAGGAATGCTTCGCTCCGGATTCGCTCCCTGGAGACCTGGTATTTCCTATGCAAAGAGGTTCTCTGAACGCCACAAAGATGCTTCGAGTACGTGATCGCTGACAGAAGCACCCCAGCCCCAGCCCTGTGCTCCTGGGGGGGGGCTGGGAGGGTGCACGTGCTGCGGTGGGGCTGCACGTGGCTTTGCCACAGGCAGGCAGCGCATGGGGAGGGCAGGAAAACCCAACCATGAGGCCAGTCTGGTCCCAGTCACCAGCTGGGCAAGGAGCATCCTCACCCCGGGGGGGTTTAACATGAGGGGAGTGCCGCAAGCAGCTCCTTTGCTGTTCCTCTCCCTCCTTTCACACGTAGGAACGTTTCCAAGAGCCTCCTCTCGGCAGAGCTCTGACTTTGTGTCTCACAGCAAAGCACTGAAGTCAAAGCCATATTTCTTGTGAGATCTCTTGAGCTCCTCAAGCAGCAGCCGCTTAAGCAGCCCTCGCTGGAGCACAGCGAGGCATCAGCTGCTTGAGCTGCCAGGGGGGAGCCGGGCCTGGTGGATCGGGGCAGGACATTCATCTGCCTCATCTCTGCATTGATGAAGAGCTCTGGTTTACCCGTGTCAGGCTCCAGCAAAGCAGAGGATGAACACTAAAGCTGCGCTTGAGCCCACACACTCCGTTTAGCCAGGAGATGACTCAGACGAGGCTCTTTGTGCGGGTGGAGGTGACGATGAAGTGCGAGGGTATGGAAGGGAGTGGGGGCTTTGCTCTCCCCACCGGCCACCGGGGAGGATGGGCACCGGGGGTCCTCATGCACTGGAGAAGGCTGTGGATGGCATCAAGCCATCACTTACAGAATACATTTTATCCCATTGCATGTCACATCCCAACTCAGACAGCAGCAGTGCAGCCACCACTGTGTGTGGGATGGCTGTGGACACCCCATCCTTCCTCCTGCAGGAAACACAGGCAGCTCCAGGGATGCAGCCCCAAGGATGCAGCCCCAGGGATGCATCAAGGATGCATCTCCAAGGATGCATCTCTGGGGATGCTGCTCCAGGGATGCAGCTTCAAGGATGCAGCTTCA
Source organism: Psilopsiagon aymara (assembly GCA_024733675.1). Classification (NCBI taxonomy): domain Eukaryota; kingdom Metazoa; phylum Chordata; class Aves; order Psittaciformes; family Psittacidae; genus Psilopsiagon; species Psilopsiagon aymara. The sequence goes on along the minus strand of JANRGW010012492.1, from coordinate 5,366 downwards.
GGGATGCAGCTTCAGGGATGCAGCTCCAGGGATGCCACTCCAGGGATGCCGCTCCAGGGATGCCGCTCCAGGGATGCCACTCCAGGGATGCAGCCCTTCCTGGCATCCCAGGGCTGTATTCGGGTAAGCAACATCCTCCAAACCACCTCCCAGTTCCAACCAAGGCTTCAGGAAAGAAAGATGCCCAAGTCAGAAAGCCCAATCCATGTTCTGCCTGCTGTCTGCCCCAAATGCCCCTATGGAGCTGCACAGGGCACCCATCCTGCACACACTGCCCCTGCCTCTCCTCGCAGCAGCGCCGCACATGGCAGGGGCAGCAGCTCCCCCCAGAGCCACCCAGGACAGCCTCAGCTCACGAACAAAAGCCGCTTCCATTCTCCAGCTCCTTAATGGCCTCAGCTCCTCCGGGGACTTGGCGCTTGGGAAGCCGAGCTGGGAGGGGAGCAGCGGGGGGAGGGAATGGAGCCCTCATTTCCCCTGCAGGGATCAGCTCTTTAAACAAGGGCAGATCTTTGATTCCAGCTCTCCTTTCTCACAGGTTTTGCAAGGGGAACTTGTTCTCCAGAATTGCATCCGCCTCCAGCCCCACTTAGAGCTGCCAAAGCTTCTGCTTCCCCCGGGACCAGCCTGCGAGCAGCCGAGATGGATGAGCTGACACGGGCATGACTTCACCCCTGCTGCCCTGCCGCTGCCGGCATTCCCAGAGCCACCCCGCTGGGCTGCCAGATCCCAGCTCCCCCTTGGATCAACCGCATGGAGCTGCAGCCCCCCAGCCCGCCGGCGGGGCTGGATGTGGTCTTTGGGATGAGCATCACTGTGAGCAGCAGCAGCAAAGCCTGGAGCAGTGGCACATGGCTCCAGGCAATAACTCTGCTCCCTCTGCACGGATCCAGCCCCTTGCTTGCTCCTGGTTTAACCCAGGAAGGGGGCAGTGTCTGCAGGCTTCTGAAAGATGCTCATTCCCCCTCCAAAGAGCCTTGTGGAAAGCAGTGAGGCACCAAATCGGCCGTGCAGGGTTCATCTCCCCTCTTCCACACCCACAAGGTCACTCCTTCACCGTGAGCCTCAATTCCTCCTCTAACACAGCATTTGCCCCCATCCCTGTGCTTGGGGAACACAGACAACCGTTCTCTAAACCACCATAGCCTCCAGTAGCAAGAAATCAGTGCCCCTGCCTCACTCATGCCCGGGGGGGGGTTGCTGCCCCCCTTTGCTTGGAGGCTGCTGTGGGAAGGAAGGCTTTGGGCCGATTTATCCTGCGCATTGGCACTTCACATTAACACAAGGGGCGGAAGGGAGCAGGAGCCAGGCAGTAAATCACAGTACGTGGCTCCAGCTCTGCTGTGGGCTCTGCCCACCGGTACAGAAGGTGCTGCTGGTCACCGTGATCCCAGGAACTTGAGAGCTGTTTTCATATCCCAGGCTCCAGGGAGGGTGGGCACAGGGCTGCTGGCATTACCCTGACTGTGCTCCCAGCCAGCCCCAAGCAGGTGACAACAGGGGACAAGGATCAGGCGCAGCAGGTTTCCCACTTCCCGTCTTCGCTCTGTCCCACATCCAAGTCAACGCGAACCCCTGCCAACGAGGGCTGTCCCGTGGGATGAGGGACGCGATGGTCTTGAACTGAAGGATGTCTGTGTCACAAAGCAGAGCACAAGGACATCTGAATGGGGTTTTGATGAGCTCCCAGCAGGATAAAGGAGCTTCATGCCCGCACTCCAGCTCCGGAGCTGTCTCATCAGGAAACCAGCTGCTGCTGCAGCCTGCATCCCACACACGGGCCATGCCCCTCATGTCACCGCTGGAGAAAGCAGGGTCTGGGCCCTGGGACCCTCTCTGTGTCCACCCATCACCACCCAGCAGCGGAGGGAAGCAGAGCTGAGAGAAGGCTCAGCCCTGCAGAAGCCGATCTCAAGGATGGGCACAGACTGAGGAAGATTCTTACCCCAAACCAGCCTCCAAACACACGAACTGCCCCAAAGCGCAGCAGCTCCCTGCCGCGGGGCTGCCTCCGAGGGTGCCCTTAGTGCTGTGATGAGCCGGGGATAATTGCTGCCTCCGGGACACAATTAACTCCTCCCTGCCCTGCCCCTACTGTGGCTCCTGAACCCCAGGGGAGCCGCTCCCCCATCCCAGGCTCCTCAGAGAACATCCCTCTTCCTTCTGAATCACAGCCTGACAGCGAAGCACCGGCGTGTGGCGATGATTTAGATTCGGGATATATCTGGAACGTAGGATTTATTTCAGGTATATGAGGCACTCAGTGCAGCTGGGAGCAAGCAGTGAGTAAATCAGTCACACTCGGTGACAATGGGCTTGGAAGCAGGTGGGGGCAGCCCTGAAAGCCCCACTCCCATGGGACTATGGCTTTAGGAGTTACCGGTGCCATCCAGGGATGCTGCCAGGAGCCCTGGAGGAGACGGTGACACTGGGACACTGCCAGCAGTAGCCGTGGTGACACAACCACCAGCAGCAAGGGCTGCGATGAAGAGCAGCACAGCCCAAAGGGCCGCTCCAAACCCACGCACCCTCCATCACCCGCACTGTCCTGTTCGGAAGAGGCAGCACCAGGCGCAGAGTCCATCCTCCTCCTCCCCATCCCTGTGGTGGTTTCCTCTGCAGCAAACGACTGTTTCGGAGCTGCAGTAGAAGTGAAATATGGAAATATGAAATATGTCAGAGGCTTTCAATTTGGGTTCTGCCAATTTCTCTGTTGCAGCTATTGATCCTCCATACAGACGAGGGCCCGCTCCCGCCTCTCGCTGACGGGCACTCTCTGGGTGCTTTGCTTACCCCAAGAGTGGAAATATATGTTTTATTAAGTGTCAGATCTCACTAATGAGAAGAGGGAGGAAAATCAATTGTCTGCTTCTATCTGGAGCCCAGCAACAGGACTAACGAGTTCTTTCTTTTGACGCTGTGGACAGGACCGGGCGCAATGACAGATGTGGCAGACGAGGGCTGTCAGCTCTGCCGCAGACAGCTCAGCTGATTGGAGAGGGGGTGAAAAGGTGCTTCAAACACATTTGGGTTTGTATTAATGCAAAGAGGTTCATGGAGAGCTGTAAAATCCGGTGATTGAATCAATCCCTGGTGCAAAGCTATTGAAAACAGCACAATTTCAGCTGCAGACTAGGGGCAGGTTGAAGTTCATGATCCTAAACCCAAGGCAGCAGCTTGGGCTGTTCAGGTATCCCATTTTTCCATGCTAAATTTGGGGTGCAGTTTAGTGTTTATGACAAAACCTCAATGTAGAAGCCTCTGCACTGCCTCAGTGATAAACCCTGCCATCCAAACCCTGCCAAAGTGAGGAGCAAAGCCCAGGACCTCACCTCCACTATGCGAGATGCTGCACTTCTATCTTCTACTTGAGCCTTTTCAGGTCAGTTCTGGGGTACAGGAGCACCATGACCAGCACAGAGCTCAGCTCGAAGCCAGGCCCTCCCTAAGAGCTCTTCAATAGAAAGAGAGCAGCACATCATCAGAACCCCCCTCTGGCCATTGGCCACCGCTGGAGCAGGAGCTGAGGTTACCCGCACCTCCACAGGACTCTCCTACATCCTTGAGCCCTGACACCACCAAGGCCAAGGGAAAAGGAGAGACCCAGCCCCCAGCACACACAGCCCAAACAGCAGCATCAGGATGCATGACATGAGCATGAGCATCCGCTTCCTGCTGAAGGACGGCATCAATGCCCAGCACTGATCCCTGCTAACCCCCCCTCCGAGGCAAGGCCATCAACCTGCTGCCATTCCTGTTTGTTATCCTCCCTGTCTGCTGGAAATCACACCTGACAACTGCGGAGTTGATCTCTTGGCAGCTGTGGAATGAAAAGGTAAGCTCCAGCTGCCTGGGGAAGACGCATTGATTTCTTGGACTGACAGGTTGCCTCCTCCCTCGATGCTCAAGCGGCAGCTCTGGGCTGCTCTGATGGAGCGTGCCTATCATTCAATTAGAGAGCACCAGGTAAGCACATGAGGCTGAGCCCTGATCCAAAGATCTCATCTCAGGGAGCATGGAGGCATCTCCAGAAGCAGGAGGCCTGGCCAGGTTGCTGATGAGCACATCGGGTGTGCATTGAGCTCGTCGCTGTGACCCAGACGAGTCAGTCTCTTCTCCACCATAAACCATCCCACTGGCCAGTCCTGCAGCAAAGCAGGGCAGGAAAAGCCCTTCCCTCCTCCCCAAGAGGCAGCTGCTGCACTTCAGGGAGCAGTTTAGGTTCTATTTCAACACATCTCTAATAAGGATTCTGTGTTTAAGTTCACAGAATTCCCGATACTCTGTGAAACAGCCTTATCTCACTGTGGAGATAAGCACTGGAGTGCATCTGGTCCCAGATGTAAAGACTACAAAATCACCTTCAGAAAGAGAAAATACCCCCACCCACAGCATTCCATGGAGCCCAGCAGATGCCATCAGCGCTCCAGAATTCCCAATGGGTGAATAGTAACATCCTGGATGGGTATTAACATCCACAAAGCAGCAACGAGCAAAGCTGAAGCACACCTCTGGGCATCCCTGGTCCACCCCATGCATGACCTTCCGGCTTCCCAGGATGGAGCCGGCTTCCCTGCTCAGTGCTGCACCCGCTGCACCTTGTGCTGAGCTGGCATGTACCATTGCCTGGCTGTCACAGAGTGGTTAGAGTTGGAAGGGGGTTTAAAGAGGGTTGGAAGGGACCTTAAAGGGGCTGTGCTGAGGCCATGTCCCTGCAGTTTGCTGTTGAGGTCCAGGCTTGGCAAAAGAGAACCGACCCACAGCAGCTCAGCGGCTCCATGGAACTGGGGCTCAGAGGAGACTGAAGCTGCTGTCGGATCCCATGGAGCAGAGGTGAAACACACTGGAGGCGCAGTGGGAATGTCCCTTACATGGAGGCAAAGCATTGGAAATCGAATGAACACAGCCCTGCAGTGCTCAGAACACCCAAATCCCCCCCACCGGGAGCAGCATCATGCTGAGATCACAAGAGCCGGGCGTTCCATGCTGCCTGTGCTCCCTGCGAGAGCCACTGGTGGGCTCAGGGAGGCAGAGGGGCAACGCAGCCAAGCTCCTCACCCCATGTACCCACATCTGCCCCCGCGGGTCCCTGCACCCACCAGGAACTGCATTTCCTCTGGGACCGGAGACACAGTTTATGAGGTGAGGGTACCAATGATTCTGGGGCCGATAGCCCTGTCGATTGCGGGGGTCTGTCCCTACAGATGGGGACACGGGCTGGAAGGCTGAGAGAGCTGAGCCGGTTCAGCCTGGAGAAGAAAAGGCTCCTGAAGGGGAGACCTCAGAGCAGCTCCAGGGCCTGAAGGGGCTGCAGGGAACCTGGAGAGGGGCTTTGGACATGGGATGGAGGGACAGGAGAGGGGAAT
>JANRGW010012490.1:2687-18407 GCA_024733675.1 Psilopsiagon aymara | reverse complement strand
CCTGCCCATGGTAGGGGGGTTGGAACTAGATGATCTTAAGGTCCTTTCCAACCCTAACTATTCTATGATTCTGTGAAGTACATTTGACGCCCACAGCATCGGAGGAACTTACGCACCTGCAGTTTGGTAAAGAAAACATAGCACTGCACCATCTACTAAGAAGGAGAAAAATGACTGCCATAGCTGAATCCTGGACACCCCAGATCATCTGTCCCCAAATTCTAAGCAGAAGTCACACAGGAGACCTGGAGGGTGAGGGAGCAAGGGAGGACAGAGTGGTGGTGCTGGTTGTCTTGAGATTCAGATGCTCATACCTCAATTATTTACCCATTCTGCTTCTGTTTCTGCTTAATTCCAGCAAGTGAAATTCCTAGGAATGCGTCATCTCCTGTGCCAGGTCCAGTAAAATGCCTTGATAGCCCACTAGCCCCTTTTTAACAAGGCAGGCATGTAAAGAAGGGCCCAGTCTACTGCTATATATTCTCAAATTCTGGCAGTTGGTCATTTAGGATCATTCTATGATTGTTGGTTGCAGAGCTTTCTTCTGTGAGACTGTCTGGCTTTTTTTTGAACTTCTTTAGACTTTTGATCTCTCTAACCTGCAACAGTGAGATTGGCAGTTTAACTGCAAACTCTATCAAAAATATACCTGCTTTGTTTTAAATTGGCAGCATCTAGGGTTCATTTGATATACTCTGCTTCTTGTATAACAAGGAAAAAGTGCACAGCTGTTCATTGCCACTGTATTTTATTTTTTTTATAACTAAAACCTTTCAGACTTGTCTGATGTTAATGATTTTTGGAAAATGTGAAAAAGTCACCTGGCAGAGGCATTTGGGTATTATTTATAAAAATAATGGGATATACAGAAAGTGTGCAACTTACAGAGTATACTTTGATTATACAAAAAAACAAACTCTAAAACTTGAATTTTTTCTGCATATTTTTTTTCTAACAAAACAGGTCTTTTCAAGGACAGGTTGGATGGGGTTTTGAGCAACCAGTCCGATGGAAGATGTCCTTGCCTTCAGGGGGTGTCAGGGTGTCAAAGGGCTGGAACTAGATGGTCTTTAATGTCCCTTCCAACCCAAACCATTCTATGATTCATTAAATAAACCTTATGATACCTCCATAAGTTAAACATTATTCATATTTTGTAGACTTGTCAAGAAGTCCTAGAGCAACCCCTCATTAAATCAAGCATTTCTATTGGGAAAGTTCTTGCACACATGGTTAATGAAGTGAAAATGGCTACTGGTATGCAGTTAAGGGGATGCTTGCTTATGTCCTGAACTGGTGCCTTCACACTGATACATCTACCACAGAGTCTGTATTACAGTAAACAGAAGCCCATTACCTCTTGCCAAGTTACTGGAGCTGGAATTTCAAAGGAATCTAGTGGAATTTGACATCCAAGTACTAATGAATTTCAACATTCCATTCTTTTAGCAATGTTTCAAGCCCCTACCTTAAGCAATCAGTTGATGCTATGCTTTCACAAAATGGACTAAAGCTTGCTAACATGTTTTTCCTGCATAAAATATCTCTTGGATAAAGCTTGATATAAGTCAAGTGCCATAAACAGTACCTTTTGGTAACTTCAGAAAATAAAGACGTTGAATGGTAACAACTCTAGACACCAACAAATGTCAATGGTCTTGCTAGCCAATAACAAGGAAGATACTGTTCCATTGCATGGTGTGTACATCAATCATCACAGCAGCTTCCAAATTACACAAATGCTTCAGAAGGGAGAGTTGGCAGCTACCTTACGCTCCCTCATCTATGAGTCTCACACTGCATCCATCACACTAATAAAGCAGTCCACAAGCTGTAAAAAATCATCCTACAAAAGAGCGCCAAATATATGCCATTGATCTGTCTAACTGAGATCTGGAAAAATCTCCAACCTTCTTGTTCTCCTCACAAATTCAAGAGAGCAGCAGCAGGTTCATAACAATTTCTGATAGGAAGACACTGAGGCCATAAAGCCTGAGACTACCTTAGGAGTGACTGAAACAGAGCTTTCACCCTGTTAGCTTTATAGCCTGGAAAGCCGTTACAAAATTCCTTTCTCTCCTATAAATTAGACATCCACTTTTAACTTTCAGATTAATCCATAGGGAGAATCTACATTGTATAAATGCTCTGCCTGAGCACAAATGCAATTTTTAAAACATGATATAAACTGGTGGACAGTTGTAACAAGTCCCCATTGAAAAAGGCCCTATGGAATTTTGCATAGATGGCCTAGATGGGAAAGATGTCCCCAGACTTTTCTGAGCTGTTCCAGCATTCCTTGCTAGCAAATGTTCTTATGCACACTAACAGGGAATCAGGATGCCAGACCCAAAACATTTTAAATGAAAGCATGGCATTTGCAACACATGGCCTATTTGGCACCCCAGGTTGCATTTGTGCATTTTCTCAGACTCTGAAGGAAAGGGTGATCCATAAGATGTGCTGTGATCCCCAGTCCCAATCTGCCACCCTCTCTGAGTTGGCGCCACACTGTTTGAGCAGCCTGGATGTAAAACTGAAGGGATGTATGTACCTAATAACAGGCATACTGGAGCCAGGCTGCAGCTTGGACATATGGAACCTATTTGCTTTTAAATTTCCCCCAGAGACTGTCTGTATTTATGATGTCACAAAGAAAACTCACATGCTTGGACAAACTGAGTGAAATTGAGACTATCAAATGTGTTTACACATAGGTGGGAGATAAGCAATTGAGAAAAAGGTTCAGTTAAAAGTTTATTGCTGTGACAACTCTCACCACATTTCTGTACAAAAATATCTAGCTTTTTGTCATGATTAATACTTCTGCTTTTCATTGTAACCACAGGGATTAAGCAGAAGACATTTATTTCTATGGCATTTAAAAAAGATTCTGAGCAGCACTGGAGGATGGATGGCCAGAACATTGCCCTCTATAACCCTTTAATAGTTCAAAACTGAAAGTCCATAGTCTGAGGCACAGTGACTCATTAACCTTCAATAATATCCCTTGTCATACTACAACATGTCTTACTATTATAAAGCAGCACCAAGAGGGATCTGCTAAACACTTTCACTAATTCTGCCTTCCTCTTGACATGTATGAAAGGATCAGAGTGGAAACTGGTGCTGGGTAAGACCTGCACCCATACTTGTTGACATTTCAGTTTTGTTTTCTCACTTGATAAAATAGCTGAACTCAGTATATAATTGTGACACGTTAAATTCTCTTTGCACCAGTCTCATGTTTCTTTCCCATGCCATGCTGTGTATCATGTGGAAAAGCCTAGGGTATGGATAACCCCTCAAACAAGCTCTCTTTTGAGCCCTAGCTTTGATCTACACATCGATTCTAAGATACTCATGAATGTTCTTCTCTGCCTCAGCCTCTTGGTGGCAATAGCATAAGGCAACATTTTTGAATGTGTGTCAAAGACTCCATCTTTCTGTTTCGTGGCAGGCAGGACTCCCCTCCGGGAGGCCTAGAAGAGGATGCAGTTAAAAGTCTAACTCCTTGTGCTTTACACCAATGACATGTTCGTTTAGTTTTGTCAAACTTCTTCCAAATATATAAGCTCTGACGTCTGCAAAAAATGAGATCTCGGGAGGGGAGATGGAGGGAGAAGGGAGGGAACAAAAGAAAAAAGATAAGTGCATCTGGATGAATTCTGAAGACTTGTTAATTACACAATTGATTGACACCCTTTGGATGGGTCCAAAGAAATCAAAGTTTTCTGTTTTATTGCTAGGCCCTTTCCTACTCCCTTCTTTTCCTACTACCTTAATTTCACTGGCACCAGCACCATACATGTATACATGGCTTAACCATACATGCACCATTCTAAGGGAGTTTCTCTGAGTGTGCTTGAAGGAATCCCAGTTCCTTGCCCACACACCCTAGGCATCATGTCAGATGAGGAGCAGCATCCAAACCAAAACAAGCAACCATTTTGGTCAGTTATGTGCAAGCCCTCAGCCCCTGTAGGAGAGTAACACCAGTGTTAAATGCTAACACACAGCTGTTGATTGAGTATTCAGGCACCAGAATACACCCATTAATACTTTGGGATGGATTGTTAGTTCCAGTGACCTCTGTCTGAGAGACTGAAGAACCATTTAAGATGCTGTAGCCATTCTTGAAACTCATGTATGCTATGAAGCAGCAATTACCTTCTCTCCTTTAATGATGGATGTAACTATACCTAAAACTGCAGTAACATGCCCTGTTGGTCTAAGGGAACCAGAGTCTGCCTCTACCCTTACCAAAATATTCCAGTTGCCAGACCTGATAACCTCCCCCTGCTGCTCCTTGCAGCAATCGGCAGCAGAAACTGAGCCTGGTGCATGAGGAGGGGCTGAGATGTGCAAGAGCAGGCCTGAGAAGGGCCTTTTATTTGGCAAACTGTCTTTGTTTGAATAATAATTTTAAAGGACAGTAAAAATTCAAATCTGTTTCCAGTTAATTCATCTCCTGTGCCACTCTGCTTGTGGTTCTACAGGCACATTCATGACTTTTTTCCCTGTACCTTGAAAGAAAAGTGCATTTGTAGAAGGTAGCAACTTATGAACTTAAGCTCCTCACAGGGTTTTCCAGGCTATTTCATTTGTGACATTTACACTTAGTTGAAACAGTGAATTGCTATTGATCAGGAAGGGTTTTCAGCTTTCCCAAAGTGAAATGAACACTGTATCAGTACATTTTTACCTCTGTATTCTAGGGTATTACATACAGACATATAAACTGACTGCAAACTGTAAAAAGAAGCTTAACAGAAAAATATAAGCAGTATATTTTAATTCCTTTTCTAGCAAGACAGCAAGTTCAGTAGTTGGTTAGGATTTTTATTGGCATTTCTCTACTGTCTTAGAATTTATTTCATGTCATCTGCCTAAAATACATGCAGGTAATACTTTGTGCTTGGTAAAGATAGAACTATATTTCAAACTTATGCTCTTTTCTTCTTGTTTTGCTACAAAGTAGATTTTTTTTATTTCTGATTTCTTTTCACAGAAAATTCTGAAAACCAATTTATTTCTGGTTGTACTGACTTCTGCATGTGCATGAGGACACTGAAGTAAAGCTGTGTATTTTCAATTTAGTATATTGACAAATTGGCACTGTTCTAATTAGCATATTGCACATGGATATCCAGGCATCCATAAAACCTTCCGTAGCTTTATAATCAACAGTGAAATTATTAAACAAAATTGGCAATTAAATTCTTTGAAATTACTTTAATAGCCTGTTTCCCAACAGCTTAACCTTAACCATTCTATAATTCTATTTACTAGAAACATGGATTGTCACAGTCTTGAGGTGAATAGAGAACCATATTTTTCCCAAGAAAAATCTTCCTTATGGGGGCAATGAGGGTGTTTCCTTGTTACTATTTTCCAGCAAAGAATGAGTAGCAAAAGGAAGTCCAGTTTTAAGAGATTGGACTCATCAGTCAGTAAGAAAATGAGCTGTGATATTCTAAACAACAATTTACTTTCAAGTGGCAGAGGCTTGGTTGACCTCTTCCTCTTGGTGTACTGTGTCATTACTGACTTCAGTTCATCCCTACTAGGCACTAAAGATTAGGTTTCGACTCCTCATCTTTCAATCAGCTTTCAGGTGGCTGTATTTGTTTTGTGTCCTACCCAGACAAGATCCACAATGTACTAAGAGCTTCTGGTTATTCATGCTACCTCTTAATACCAAAGTCAAGGGCACTAAAACCTTTCAGGATATATTTTGACATAGAAGAAACCTAGTGCTACAGTATAAGTACTTGTCAGGATTCTTTGTTACTCCTCATGTGCATCATCCTTTAAGGGCACTGATTATTTTTGGCCAGATGGAAATGTAATGGTCACAACTGTATGTCACAAGCGAACGCATCCTACCTAATAATTGCTATCTGAAGCTCAGTTTGAACAAGACCATAGCTTCAAAAAAAGTACCTGATCTTGTTTTAAAGATGGCAAACAGTATAAAAACCCTGTTCTCCTCCCTTTGCACGTTGTTGCAGTTCACAGTGACCTATACTGTTTTAAAATATGCGTTGTGAGCAGAATTTTTCTCTGTCAGTTCTGGACACCTACGCCTGAGCTGGACTCTTTTTATAGACAGTGGAAAAACATAGGCATTGCCAAAGCACAGTTCAGCTGACCTATTTTAGAACAGCTGAAGAGTGACCTACACAAACATTTCTCATTCTCCCGTTGACTAAAAGGAACTCTACTTCAGGTATATGCTTTTAAATTCAGTGTATTTACTGGAGATACATTGTCTCTATACCTGAACTCCAAGATACATAGCTTCAAATATATTTCTGCACTGTAAAAATCTACATTTGGAAAGGTGAACTCCCCTTACCTTTATCTGGACCATAATTTTATCCAAAGAAAAACATTTTTGTTTCAGGCCACAATCAGCTTATGTACTCATGCTCTCTCCAATGAGCTAAATCAAATGAATTTCTAAATGTCCCAACATAATGCAGATTTCCAAGGCTTGAAGTCACTCTGTCATTGTTTTATGAAGTCCTCTCCAGATTTTCAGCATTCTGGGGAATAATGAATAGCTGTATGTGACGGTGCTTTGCAAGCAATTCCAGCCATGTTGTGTATTTAAGTACAGAGGCACTAGGAATAGCCCTGGAGGGACATGCAGGCACCTAACTGTGGTGCTGTGCTACAGCTAATTAGTCGGGTGACCCAGCCACTTAGTTCAGGAAAATAGTCTTGCTGGTATCACCATATTCATTCACAAGTGACTTTGTTATCTCTGCATTGCCTTGCATTGTACATATGTCTTAAACATGAGTACAGTTGGATTTAGAAAAATGTTATTCTGATTTGGATGTCTATCACTAAGAACTAGGAATGAATTTAACTTAATATACTAAGTGATGAAGAAAAGCAAAATGACGACATGGAAACAAAATACCAAACATTTAATAAACCTTATAATGGATATAGTTCAGTTTGGTGTATTCCTTAAGTATCTAGGAGGGGAAGACAGATTACTAGCTGAGGTCCAAATATTGCCTATAGTCATGTTACCTGGAATACATTTTATGTAGCAAAACTTCCAAATAACTAAACTTTCAAACCTATCAGTATCAACAAAATTGTTCACAAGTACACGATCTGTGTTTATGCAGCAGCTGGTATTTCAGCCCTGTATGATAATTACTTATTTGCCTTGAGCAAAATGAATCACACACGCAATTAAGGTTCACCATAATGTTAAGGTAAATGTGTACTGTTTCAACGGGTATGTTTTATATATATATTGCTCTTAGCATCAGAGTGAGCAAATTCACATCCTGGTAAACTTGATGACTAGGGAATTTACAGCTCTCCAAACAGTGTGCATTCCACTAGCAGATGAAATTACATGTTGGGTTGCAGCTGCTGCTTAATTAGTAGGATGATAAATCTCAGGGGGATGTTTGCACTCTGTATGATGAAACAGCAGAGGTGGTGTGGCAGTGATTGCAAGGGGAAGTTGGGCCAGTAGTTAAATCACCACCATCTTCTTCAACTCCCCCTAATGCTTCAAAACTGATGCCTGATCTGAAGCCTTACAAAATGTACTGGAGAGCCAAGGGGAATAAAGGAATATCTGCTGTAGTTTGAAGCAGCTCTTTCTGAGAGCTGCTTCTAACAGACTGGCAGGATCGGAATAGCAAGATTCTATTTTCTTTTTTTCCCCCTAAGCTCAACACAGCTTTCCTTTACATACTTATTTCATTGTGCAACTGAGAGAGAAATGAGTGCTCAAGATCTCTTACCAGAATTAGCTCAAACTCAGTGAGTACTTAGATCTCATCCTGAAGGAGCTTGGCAGCTACAGGAAAGATAGAACAGGAAAACACCCAGAAGTGTTTCACTGCAACGTTTATACTTGTCTATCAGTATTATTTCTTCTAATTCATATCTTTTGTTATGCATTAATCATATGGGCGTTTCCTTGCCTTATTTCTTTGGAAACCCTATTACCTACACAATCAGTTCCCTCCTTTTTAACTTTTCCAGATCAATCATTCAGTCATTGGACAGGATTTTCTTTCTGTCTCTGTAGAATGAGGAGCATTTCCTTGTGAAGAAAATTTGCCTCACTAGAATGAAGATGTTCTTGTCAGCACAATTCATTCTCAAGGAATACCTGAAACAAGAGGGTAGAGAGAGACACAGCTGAACTTTGTAGCAGGCTGAAAGCCTAATAATTAGTGGTCCCTGTATTCGGTCATTTCTCAGGAAACATTGCACAGTAAGAAACCAGTCTATCCTTATGGTCTGGATGAGTTTCAATTGAAAAAACAGTTTAGGGTAAGGCTTAAATGTTTTCAGAGAGGACCTTAACTAGTAGCTTTGTTGTTTGATGCTTGATACCCGAAATTCTTTAAGAAAACAACTCAGATAAGTAGAATTTTTGTGTTTTGAGAAGTCATCAAGGCCGTAAAATGGACTCTGCACCATAGAGGTTTTTTTTCCTATTATCTCTAATTGAATGTTTTTTCTTTTTGTTTTATGACCTCCAGCTTCTTCAAGGTCAAAGATAGATAAACTCTTTGTCAATGTGTAATTAGTGCAAATGTGGCTGAAAGCTAGAGCTAACAGGCATTCAATTACTTTTGTCAAAGATACAACACAATACAGGCTTATTCTTTTTCTCCAGCCACCAGCAATAAAGAAATATGTTACACTGGCAGAAGCAATCACTCATTTTTATATCTGCAGAACAGGGAGACAACATAATACATAGCAGCATACACATGTCCTCCTGCTGAGGATAAACCTGGCATGCTCCCATACAAATGGGATACGAATGTTATGCTGATAGGGCAGCCCTTTTCAGAGGTTAACTGATCTGGAGATGGAGGGAGAGCTGAGTGAGCAGTTTACAAGTCATAATTTATTCTGACAAACAGCAGCTCTCCATTCCTGGTACCCTGCACCCCAGCTGGGGTAAGAGGCAACTTGTATCACAGATATGAACTGGGGACAGAGTCCTTCTATTGCTCTTCTTTCTCCACAGAAGAGGAAGGAAGGAGCAATACAAAATGAGCAAAACAAGAGGTCTGTTGCCAGGACAGCTTGGCTTTTCTATCCGCATAGTAACTACATGGAGCCAAAGTTCTATGTCATTATTGTCATCAGATGATGATATCATCAGCCTGACCCTGTATTTTGGCAAACCACAGAAAGCTGTAAGAGAAGTACCAATTTTCACTCATGTCTTTGCATCAGAATGTAAGCCGAACCATGAGTAGCACATGGGGTCTGACTGGGAGATTTTTGACACAAATGCAAATGACTCAGATTTTTCACCATAGTATTTGCCTGGGCAATGAATATATAAAGGTAAGGAGAAGGACTTTATTTTCATGTCATTTGAAAATGACCCTTTTCATATTAACAGATTAAAGAATCTTTTCCTCAAAGCTATGCAAAACCCAAACCAGAATTTAAACCAGCATGGCAAGCTGGCCGTAGCAGTCTTACTTGTCCTCTGTAGTGTCTATGGACATTTTGACTGAGAGAGAATGAAACTAAGAGCTTACAGATCACAAGTGATTTTCAAAACTCTTATGTTGTTGATAAAACTGGTGTTTCCTTGACTCTAGGGCAACTGGGGGATGCCATGGAGCTGCTGATAGCTGCCACTGAAAACGAGTGAATGACAAATCCATGAGACAAGCTGAAGTAATGCCAGACAGCTGCAAGGGATCACTTCATGAATAATGCAATTTCATCCCTCTGCACACAGAGTTAAATGCTTCTAATTGTTACTGCACAGATGGGACCAAGATCCTCTGTGATTGGTTTGCTGCTCCCTGGAGAGGCAGAGCTCATTTGAGAGGGATGTAAGCCTAATAATAAAAAAAAAATTAGAAATTTATGGTCATTAAAAGAAAATATGGTTTTTTTTCTTTCCCTATATTGTAATCTTCCGAATGATGGGTTTGGTAGCAAAAAATTTAAGGTAATGAAGAAACATTTACCAAAAATGTGCTGCAGTATTTCTAAGGAAACAGCAGGTGCTGCTGAATTTTAATGTATTCCTTCTATTTTACTGCTAACATTGACAGTCATTAGCAACATAAATAAGAGTAGATTCTCTTTTGTAGACCAGTCTCTCGCTAGTGTTCATTTTAAAAAGAGTAGAACAAAATATTCTCCATAGAAAGAGGAAATGCATGTACTTTGTATTCAAATGTAAATACATAAACACACCCTCATTCATACATGGTTGGTTGTGGGGTATTTTAGGGAATGATTTTGCACTGAAAGAGAAAATCAGACTGGATAGCTCCAACACCTCTTTGCCCTCTCTGGCCTCTGATTTTAGATTGCATTTAAAAGGCATATCTTCCTATGTACCACCTCTTGAGGAAAAAGTATTGTGATACGTATTGTACAGCACAGATTGACATACTAAGCAAGTTTGTTGAAACAAAATTATTTAAGCTCTTTAGACAAAATAAGTGCATAAGATAGCTCTGTCAATATGTCTATCCCTATCAGTACAAGTACAACAACACAGAGTAGTTAAACTAGAAAATCAGACAGTGAATATTAGGTCATTGACTGAAGTCAAGAAAGCAATCTTGTTTGTTCCACTGATAAATCATGGATATACTTCCTTCCAGTTAACTGAAGTCCATTATGAAAAAAGGACAACTATGATTCCATGGTAGCATGCAGTGATGTACCTCTAAACAGTGGTTCTACTTGAAACCAAGGTCATTCCTCTTGATTACTGCCTGTTATTAGCATGCTAGTGGGTGCAAGAATTTACCCCAAAGCCTCCAAGGATATTTCAGCACAAGTTGAAATGGAGAAGTGCAAACACTGTTAGCCATGTGACATAAATGAGTGTCTGTAGTGTGACTCTTATGGGTACAGACATGCATTTTGAGGTTCTCATGGAGGTGCTCTCAAGCCCCTGAAATCTATTTTAGACTGTTTTACTCTGTCTGGTTTCATATAGAAAGTGGAGAAAGACAGCACTTGTGCAACCATCATTCACTCAGCTTATCCAGACCATGTTTGATGGAGGTCCTGAACCTGGCAAGTCCCCTCTGGGTTTCAAAATAAAGGTTTTTGAGCATCACTACATGCAGATGAAACGGTAATGCTTCTTCATGTCACAGTCTTTCCACCTGCCTTCTGGGTGCCACTTCAAAACCAGTATTTTCCTGCTGTCTGAGAACATCTTTGGTGGAAAGCTGGAGTGCAAAGCACCATGCCACTGAACTGCCTCAAGCCTGACAAGAGACTAACATTTCCTTTAAAGCAGCTACATTCTCCTGTACTCAAGTCTGTCTAAGCTTCTGTAAATGTGCATTTAAGCATTTTGTAAGCACATATTTACTCAATGGACCACAAGATCAGAAGTCGTCCAGGTCTAACCTTTGACTATGAATGTAAAAATTAAACATAGACCTTTCTCACATGGATCTTTTCTTAGGGAAAAGAATAACCGTCAACAGTGACAGCTAAACCACAGATAGAGTCCTTTCTAACAAACTTACTTGTGATTTTCTAAATTCATCAATTTAAAATGAAACTCAGATTCTCATGATAGTAACAGTGCTGTGAATCTGGAGCAGTTCAATCCCTACCAGGCTAGCACCATCAGGACCTGTATTTGCCTTGCTGTCCCTGCCCTGACAGGAAATGCATGAAATGGCCTACAGAGCAGAGAATAAGGGCTTTTAGGACAGTCCAATAAATTTGACCTTTATCATATCCAAACCTTCAGTACTTCTCAAAGGCCCTGGTTTTTACATCTTCCCAAGTTGCTAATTTGGCCTGTTATGACCCAGAGCCTAATTCCAGATGTGATCACTGTCTATGTTCAGGATCTCTCTCCTATGCAAGACACTTGTCTGCAGGGATCCAGTTAACAACTCTCTGATTAGTTTTTTCTTACGAAAGAATTATTTCAAGAGAACTTGACAGCGATGTTTGGCTGGTATGATTAAGTAGTATCCCCTAGAATTACTTTCTGCTTGCTTTCAAGAGAAAGCACAACACAAAACGTTTGGCTTCAATTGAGAAAAAATGAGAGAGTTGAAACAAAACATATTTACATAAACCCCTTGGGAAGCCACCAGCTTTCATGAATTCATGGTGTCAATAAACTGCAGAAACAAAAGAATGTAGCACATTCTCTTAAATGTATTGAGAGAAATTTCTTCTTTTATTAAAAAGGCTGAGTATCTCCTAAGTTACACATACCAAAGTCTCACAATAAATGCACCAGGATGTTTCAAACCAGCCTGCAAAAGACTACAAGACAGAACACTGCAAGCCCTTACACTACCAACTAACTACCAGAGGAGAACTCAAAAATCTACGAGCAAATGTTAAAAAAGAGAAAGGAAGCTGCACGCAGACTCAACTGAAATTATCAACTTTACAACATTCAAGGGAGAACACACTAAGGAGCAACAGATTAATATTTACTGTTCACATCGGCAGCACTACAAAATTAAAAGGCTATTAATCAAACTTTGAAGGACATTCATACAGTCTTCTGGTAATAATGCAGTGAAAGGAGTGCAAAGTTCTTCCAAAGCTAAGTGCTACCGTGTTTAAAATTGCTTAAAATGCTCTTTGTTACGATGGTGGCCCATCTGCCCTTCCAATCTAAGACAGAATGAAGAAATCAAGAAAGTAAGGAGAACATTTTAGAATTATTTGGTTTCCTTTATGAAGAAAATAATGCAATCCCAAATGGAGGAAGAGACTGGGGTGGAGGTAGGGGAGGGAGTGGCTGTATTTAGGCTCCATAAGCAAAGCAAAATCTCAGTTCTTCATGCTTCCTTATTGTCAGTGTTCGTATTTTCAGGATAGAAAATTCTAGGATTGTGTCCTTCTTCTATGCAGAGCATATTAACAAAGCCTTCAGATCTGCTCTTTTGAGTTTTAACGGAACTAAATAATACTAAAATTCATGGGCAGGGCTTTTTTCCTATTTTATGATCTCAAATGAAAACACACAAATGGAAAAGGGCAAGAAAAAATTAAAACAACTGTGAAACACTGGTAGAGAAAGAGCCAGTACAGCAAAAACTCATCCAAGACACTGCCTCCAATTTATCTCTTTTATAATAACATTTACTTCTGTAACTCTTCTTCCTTCAGGCTCTGTCTGTACTGCTGATTCATTTGAGCTCAAGTTCACTGAGGATTAGGCAGACCCAGATAATAAGAAACAAAGATAAATGGAGCCTAATGGTAAGTTGGAGACGATACATGTTGAAAATGGCTGCTGCTACTTCTGCATTCTTTCTTGCAGTCTCCTCTGGGGAGGCATGTCACCCAGCCAAGGCTATCATATATGAGCTATAAAGATGTGGCAGCGTAATAAATTCCCCTTTCATCAAAGCAGGACTGTCAGTCCAGGATAAGCTCTGCCAAGGAAACCTGCTGCCACTTGCCTAAACTCCTCTGCCTTGTATTCCAGACCATTAGGAAGGGCTTTTCTGTGTGCAGCATTGATGACTTTACTCAGCTTCTGCTGCATGTGACAAATGTTTCCTGAAGACAACAAAGGGTAAGTGCAGAAACAAAAAGGCTTGCAGAGAGCTGCACAACACTTGGCAGGGTATTACACTGCTGACACTGAAGCAAGAGGCATTGGAGGTTTATGAAAACCCTCAGTCTTGATCTCATTTAAAGAGAGCCTTAGCAAAAGCCCAGTGAAGGAATCAGGAGGATTTCTATTATCTTTAGAGTGCTGCATCAGTTTCTCCAGGGGGTTTAGATGAATGCGGGTGAAAGAGACAGTTAAAAACATCCTTTCCTACATAATAGTAAAGTCAGTGCAAGCAAAGGCCGTCACCCTGATCTGATGTGCACAGCAAGGTAATGTAAAAAGGATGAACTGACTTGTCATAGATCAGCAGCTGAAAGAGCATAACACTAATTTCAACTTTAACTTCTTTCTTTAATCATGTTTCCAGGTTAGGGATTGCCCCTTAATAAAAGTGACAACAAAAAATCTGTACAGGCTTTGAAGAAAACAGAGTTCTTTAACCTGAAGAATTTATTTCCCAAATCTACCTCTATCTTAGGGAGACAAAGTCTCCTGGCTTCCTCCATCTTAACATGATCCTCTCTGGGGGCAATTCAAAGCAATTAAAGCTCAGCTCTGATCTGCTGTTGACTGTAACAGGTATTCAGGAGATCTGTTTTTGAAAATATCTCAGACCTCATCTTGCTAGAATATTGAGTTGAATAGACTGAAATGGAAGGGATGAACAGAAAATTTTGCCTCATTAGGGTCCCAAATAGGTTCTATTATTCTTAGCGGGGGGAAAGGGTGTGAGAAGAAATAAAAAACAGATCAAAACCTCACAGAATTGGAGGCATTATATGCAGTGCTTGCCTACCTACTTCAGGGGATTATCCTTTCCTTCAGAAGCAATAGGCATTCAAATCAGCTATAACCAGATTACTCTTCTTAAAGATTTGTATTACAGCTACACCTGGGGGCTCCATTTGTGATTATAATTGATGTAGGCAGTGTAAAATTAAAGCATAAATAAACTTTGACAAAAAATAAAAAAGGTTTATTGTTTAATCAGACAAACCAGGCAAAGGGAAAGAGAAGAAACAAAGACAAAGAGGGCAAGGTTGCACCACAGGCCAGTGAAGAGGAAAGAAATGCCGGCTCATTGCCTTGTCTGTAGCCTGTATACTGCCTCTCTCAATGAAACACAGAATGAAGGACTGTTGGCAAGAATACTCCCAAGAAATGCTGTATCAAATAAATTACTATTTGTCCTAGAGCATCGTCATGAAGGCTGAAGGGTATTGGAATTCAGGTTTGGGAGACAGAGTAAGGGTAATATAGAAGCCCTCCATCCACGTGACTCAGAAAATCAATTTCAAATGATTGTACTTTCATAGTCAAGGAAGCTGGAAAAAAAGTAGTCCAAATATAAAGTAGCCACACTGGGAAATAGGAAACAAAAACAGAAGGAGGGGCAGAAGGAGCCAGAGAAGCTATCAATCCCAGCTTATTCCAAGTGTGATAGTACACAAACTTTCACGGCAGCAAGAGCTTTGTTTTTCAAACCCTTTTATTTGCAAACTGTTGAGAAATGGCTAATTCTCAACGGTATTCTTAACATCCTTCCCTCCCTGTCCAAATGAAAATGAGTGGGAACTGGGCTCCTAACTCAGCCTTAAAATTTTACCCTGATATGAACCAAGCCAGCAGGCTGATGCGTCATTCAGGTCAGCAAGTCTTTTTGCAGAGAAAATTGGATGTCAGCAAGTCATAGATTTCAGGATACACTGGTTTAAAATTAGGTATTAGTCTTAGAAACTGGAAAAACTCTTTCTGAAGATGCAATGGGTGTCACTGTATAAATAGCCAAAGCCTTTTGAAGATGCAGGAATGTGAATAGAGAAGATAAGAGTAATTAACTTATGTCAAATCTGTAATGGCATTCAGATGAATATTAGCTTCAACCTTACGTCATTCAAATATTCACCCAGATAAGTCAGTTAATGGTTGATTTAGGGAAATAACAATTAGAAGATGAGAGTAAGAGCAATAAAGGCAGCAGACATGAGAAACCACATGAATGAAGGGAACACATTCATCCACAGGTGTCATGGTTTAGGCCCTAAATCAGCCACGCAGTTTGTTCACTCACTTCCCCCTTTTTCTTCCCTCTGCTCCTGGAGGGATGGGAAGGAGAA